>JABFOV010000960.1:0-29595 GCA_022817685.1 Aradophagus sp. ZL-2020
TGTATATACTTACAGTGGTAGGTACAGCCGACAGTTCCAACCCGAGCTAGGTTAAATAAAGTGCTTATATAGGGGTTTTCGTGCCTTCATCTTACTTCCGACCATTCCGCGCGACTTTCCATGTGCGTTTGATTCGAAACGGGAAGCGTGCGAGTATTGATTCTTCCGCTGAACTGCATAATTAAGCGACTCCCACCGTAACGGTCGAGAATGCTTTTTCCTCTCCCTCCTTCCCTCTCAACCTTACTCGCCTTCCCTTTCGCAATACTATTTTCACCCTATTTTTTCCCTTTTCTCTTTTTCCGTTTCCGTTTGTGTTTTCTCCACCTCTTCGCATCCGACTTCGCTCAAAACACGCTGAAACAGTGGCTGCAGTCCAATCGCTTCTGATGCTAAATTGTTGCCAGACTTTTGCCCAGATTCGTGGCAAGTTTCGAAATAAGGAGCTCGTAAAACTTTGCCCCCTTCGCCAGAAAAGCGCGCTTAATACGCCGACGGCTTTATTTGAATCGCGAGGCAAATTCTCAAAAAGGATTGGAGCGAACCCCGTCGCTGTGAAAGATTAAGGAGCAAATTCTTGATTTGATGGATGACTTATAGTATTTAAATTCGTGGTCGATTATGTCTTATTTTTTATGTCACTTGTTAAATTAAATGATTTAAAGTTAAAGAATGTATACAAATGTAAAATATTTATTCTACGATTAATTTAATGTTTTCTCGCAATATTATTTTCAATGCTTGGAATAAAAAAATCGTTAAATAAAGCTTTTTACTTTGATAAATGATTTTATTAAAAGCACTGCGGTAGTTCGTTGGACGGTAAAGTTGGAAGTGAGTTGTAATGAGGTTGTACTTTTCCGGATCCCGTATCGGAAAGAAAACCAGATGTAAATTCCCTGGTTGCGCTACACCCGTTCATGCAGAAAACCGTAAGAGAACTTTCATCGCGATCGGCTCAAAGAATGCTGCCATTCGTGGTTTGTTTCTTACTTATCTATAACCGGAGCCGTTTATTTGCTTCAAATTCATAATTCGTCTCAATCAGCACATTTTGCCCGCCGCTTATCAAGTCGAAAAGAAAGTCCGCCGCAATTTTAAAAGGTTCACTCTTCCAAAAAAATGCCCGCAGCTTGTTTGCACAAAATTTTTTTTCCGTCTGACAGTGATTACATCTCATTAATGTTTCGACGCGAAAAAATGATCAAATGTTTAAACAGTGTTTCGCAACGTGAATTGCAATGTTTTACATTTTATTTCGTAATTATCGCACACTTGATACGCGATGTAAAGCTCTTTTATGGCATTTACGTTCTTTTACCTCGGTCGCGTTCATTTGACGAGCATTTTATAATGAAAGGATTACCTCTTTTTTAGTATTCGCACATGTACAGTGTACTTTCAACACAAATTTCCAAAGCGACCGTCGAGAAACAAAAACCTATCGTGACCTAATTAACTCTCTTGACATTTGAAAGTTTGCGGAAAAATTGTAACTTTAAATACATGTTAATTAACTAATGGTGTAAAGCAGTGCATAAAGCAAAGTTGAAACGAGATGGTCGAAAATTATTTTATTAGTTCAAACCTCGACGTCGAAAAACTCGTCTGGAAAGAATATTTGATATGATTATAAATTCAAAAAATGACATTTCAATTGAAACATTAAAACCATTCTTAATACAGACGGTATAAGACAATTTTAGTACAAAATTGTTTAAATTTGTATTATTTTCTCGTAAACAGTTCAAATAAAAAAATATTAAAAGTTAACGATGTTTTTGTCTGAAAAAACAAAATTTCTCAAAAAGCTCAACTTTTTAGTTATATCGATTGTAAACAGTTTTCGCGAACTATTTCGAAAACAATTTAAACAAAGTTGCTACGTACTTGGAATTGACCAAAGAATTTCTTTTTCCATTGAGGAATCTAAGGAAAGACTAATTAATTCGTAAAATCGAGCAGAGTAAAGGCGCGCGAAGGGATATTGAGCTAAAAATAAATAATTGGCTTCATAAATTGCCCGTCCTTTTTCTCGATCGCCGGCGATTTATTTTACGATTGCGTTTCATTATTTTCGCAGCTACGAAGGCCATAAAATTCAATCTGAAAAATGGCCGGAGTACATAAATTAACATATCATTAATGGCCGTAACGCGTGTAGCGGCGCGGTTTGACGTGAAACGCCGTTAAAAAGCGATCGCGTTGTACTTGTTGCGTGGCGCGCGATTCGCAGCGTGCACATGTTAAACGCCGCACGGGAGGCTTCCTTACGACTTCTTTCGGGCGCAGCAACAACCGCACCGCGGACTTTTTCTTCCCTTTCCTTCGCCGGCAGTTTGGCGACAATTTCGCACGGAAACACGTTCGACAGTTATGGATTATATATGTACTCACGCGGCATAAATTAATCCCTGGAGTAGCGCGGTAGACGCGGTCGAATTAGTATGCTTCAGGCGTACATCTCCTCTTAATTATTTCTCCAAAGTAATGGTTGTTATAATTATCACGTTCGGATGTTACGATATGACTTTGTAAAAGGAAATTCCGAAGTATCGCGCATCCATCTTACTTCGGTCCAAGCTTCACCAAAACTTTGCCCATAGTTTTTTTGCCTCTTTTTTCTCTCGTATTTTTTACCGTAGGAGCGATACGAACTCGTTAATTTGAGAAGATATAAAGAACTTTTTGGTAAATCGATGTTAAAATGTAATAGAATAAATATTCGGTTTATTTTGATATTGAGTAACATAAAAATGGAAACATACGCAGAAAGCATGCATCATATAATTGCGATAAATCAACAAAGCCATTTCATTATTCAAGTCAATAATTGGTTTCTTGAAGTAACATTTCTCTCAGTTCAAAATCATAAACATTTATAAATTAGAAAACAAATATTTGAAAAATACTCAATACAACGTGGGCGATATTTATGTGCACGCGAATCCCTTATAAAAAATGTAAAATTCGATATAAACTGTGAAGTTTATATCGAAGATTTAAACACGCTTGCTGTTTCGATTGATAATTTAAATGGTGATACCAAGTGCATCGATTCTAAATAAGGCGATGTGAATCGAGTGTTTATATTTCCGTTATTTTCAGGCTGCATCGAAGCGCGATTAGGAAAAAGTGGTGAAAATGTTTCGATTTGCATCTCATATATGGAGCGCCGATCGAAAGGTAATTTAGTCAATTATGCATAGCAATTTGCAAGTAAAACATTCAAATTTGAAGGCAGCGAGTAAAAAATGTAGTAGCAGTGAAATGTATTGTACAATTATATGGAAATTATTTTTTACTCATAAAGTATCAATTCGACAACACAATTGGAATATATAAATATGCAAAATAATCTTGTCGTATCAGAAATGGATTGAAAGAATTAATTAAAACTTATAAATTTAGACAAGTGCAAATAATGTTATGAGTTTAGATATTTGTTGCAAGCAGGTGTCATGGCAATTTGCAATTTCTCTTTTTCTAATATTGCCCGAAAATTCGTATCGCAGCATCTTTGCTGTTAATTCGTGACGATTATAGAGATTATCAACAAGTCAAACACATTTTATGACGCATAAAATGTGTATAGATGCATGCGTCGCTGAGTGCCTGCATTTTATTACACTTGGGTCAATTTGCTTATCATTAGTAACGACGACAGAAGAAAATTGGAATTTCGTTAGCGCAAAATTCAAATCAAAACACAATATAATTAATTACACAAATAGATAAATCAGGAAATATAATTCAATATATATATATAACAAACATACAATTATAAATTATAAAAATGAAAGTAAATAAAAGAATACAGAAATAAATCAAACTAAAATTATCGTAAACACAATAAAAACTCCCCGTTGAAATGACTGTTATCGGGACATTCAACAATAAGCGCCAATTACGCCAATCGATCGTCGAATTAGACGCACAACGAAAGCATCGCATTGTACCGAAAATGTGGGAGTAGCAACATAATGCAAAACGTATATTCATAAGGCAACTGTGCGCCACTCAGCGGGCGTATTACGGGGGACGGCGTTTGCGACACGTGTATCGTAACATGAGCGCGTTCACTCAATGACGCACGCGAAAAATTATATGTTACATTAAAAGCAAAATTTACATGCAACAATTTGCAATCGGTACAACTGTTCCTCCCCGCAATATCATTTCATATACCAACATTAGCGGCTGACGTAATACAGCGCACACTCATGTTACCGCGAGCGCAATTACTCTTCCAGCAACACGAACGCGTACTTACATTTCGACTAAACGTATCTATTATCGCTGTTCTTTGCACTTGTAAATTCGTCCTCGTCGGCACTTGCATCGAAACCAAAACGACCGCGTTCGGCCGAGTACGTTTCGTTATATTAATAATTTCTGCTAATTATTTCAAACGTAGTATATTGGATTATTCGTTTAGTTCCTCATTAGATTAAAATGTCAAACATTATTCAAGTATATTACAAGCGTTAAGTTAGTTAAAGGTTTCATTCATTTTGAACAAACTGATCATTTAGTTTGTGAGCATATGTAGATATATAATAACATAAAGAGCAATTAAATTAAGTACTAAACTGATCATTTGTCGATCTAATGGCTTATTGAAGAAATGAAATTAGACGTATTTATGTATAACATGTATAACATATAAATCTTTTTTTTTTGCGTTTTAAAAATGTCGAAATTATTTTACATTACTTTAACATAACTGCTTATGAATTACTCCAATTTATGTAACTTATATCTATTTTGAATTTTCTAAGTGCGTACGAATTCACACACACAGAAGTGTTTTGTTGATCTAACAAAAATTTTGTCAAATGAACAAAAACATTTGGTTATTATGGAGCCAACAAAATTTGTTTTGTTGGAAGAATACACTCACTTTTGTTATTAGAATTGTTTGAATGAAACATGGATTTTGTTAAATCAACAAAAGATTTGTATCACGAGGTAGACTGCGCATGCGCACTAACGTATAGTGAACAAAAAAATTTTGTTGATTTTACAAAGAGACAGGACAAAAGTATTTTGTCAATTCAACACAAAAATAAGTCGATTTAAACAAAATTTCGTTTGATTGAACAAATATCTTGCAACAAAACTTTTATAGTTAAATCAACACGATCATTTCTGTGCGCACTTCGACATAGGATGCTTGTCGGCAAATTTGTCCGCTGTTACGTGACGCGATAATCCGACGAATTGGAAATTTGTCTTGGCGATAAACCGCCGCGGCCGCTAAGTGGCGCGTCGGGAATAAAATTAGTCCCATGGACAGGTTTGATTAATTTGAAAACAGGAGGCGTTACGTTGACGTGCAATTTGGCGATTAGTCGTCCGTAGTAGTACGCGCGATAGCGCGCGATGCGCGAGGCATAAAATATAACTTTTGGCGGGAGGACGCGGAGCCCTCCAATCGCAGTCGTTTCGTCAAAGTTTAAATTTTTTCGCCGCACGTTTCGCAGTGATGCGCGCTTCCCGCGCACGTTCGCAGTGACAGAATTTTTCTAGCTTTGCAAGGAGATGAAAAAAGAGAAGAAGGACGAAGAAATGAGTGGAGACCGGGAGCTGGCGTACGTGCCGGTAATATAACCAATCAACATTTTTGACTCGATCGCCACTGGAGAAATTTCAATTTCTCCTGTTCTGTCGACAGAGAATATTGGGACTTTTACAATCAGATGTATAAGATTAATTTTTTGGTGTTTATAGAATACATTGTCCATTCATAAATTGCATAAAATGCAAAATTTATATTTGTTTAATTGTTATTAAAGAATCATTATTATTTATTTCTTTAAACAGTACGTTATTTTTTAAAAAATTTCTAAATGCCTGAGAAATCAAATGATCTCAGATGACTGAGAAATCAAAAAATTCGTGAAACAAAATTTCAACATTATAAAACTATAAACACAAAATATGACAAAAAGTGAATTTTAATATTAGAAATATTCAGACTTCATAGGATACATTGTTACAAATAATATTATTTTTTATACCTTTTGTATTCGTATTTTTTAATTGAAAAGACCTAGTTTTCGTTTGCTACCACTGCCACTGAATTTCGTTTGGGTATTTTTCTCGTTGAGATATAATCTTCGTCTCCTACTCCTCCACCCCCGAGCGTTCCTATTCGATAACAAGGTGCACTCGTAGCCGCGATTAATGGCAAATAAGATTTGCCGTCGAAGCAGGTCACGTGATCCTCGGGTCCTACCATAGCACGCTCGACCCGAGCAATTGCGATTAACCTGGAATCGCCCTGGGACAGAGCACGGCCGGTAGCGACGAGGTGACGTGGGGCGCGTTGAGCGAGAGCGTATTACTCTGTGGCCCGGGGCGGCTACTCCAAATTGCGAGATTACTTCGTACGAAACCCGATTGCGGGATATGTAATTGTTTATTCATCGCGCCACCCCCTTCCACCCCCGTGCCACCGTCGTCACTTGCAAGACGGATGGAGTCCGGTGCGTCTCGCCGTGAACGCTACCTTACGGTCCTTCGAGCAGGATAACCCGCGAACCAGTTTGTTCAGCTCGCGGAGATTAATGGCGACCGTGCACTCGGCGTAATTATAGTTTCGCGATTCCCGACCTTCGGCCGGCTGCTTTTTTACCCCGTCAGATCTTATCTCCTCGTTGGCTGCCGCTTTTTATCCCCCTTCCACCAATTCTCTTTTTATTTGATATAAAGTCTAACTTGCATTGTGAATTTTACTTTACGAGTATCTGGATTTGTGTGGACATTGTAAATTTTCAATCATTCGCTTTAAATATATATATGTTAAATTAGTTAAATTAGTTGGAATTTCATCAGTTCCCTCTTGAAAAAATATTTTTAATGATTTATTTAGATAAGGTCCAAGATTTTTATGTCAATAACGTTAATATATATATTTTTTTAAATTTACCACCAATGTTTCAAAATAAACGAAAATGTCTTGCCAATCTTTGAAATGAGTTAGTTCATTGTTAGGGAGCTCGCAGCGAAGCGGTATATCATACGTTTAACGAAGTTTAGTCAAGTTCGATGAAAGTCCGACTGGGGCAAAGTTGTGCCCAAGGATGTCCAAATTTGATAATAACAACGGCCGTTGATAATGTCGCATTGTGCACGGAAGTTTATTGCAAAGTTGTTGTTAATTACTGGCGTTTGCTGAAACTGTGATTAATGAGTAAACGTAATTTGTTGTCGCGGTTATTTATATATCAAATTCACGCGTAACATGGTTTCATTGAGATTCCGAATTATAAAATAGCGATAAAAAACTTGAATTCTTATTGTCATAGAATTTGAACTTAACAAATACGCTTATACTTATTTCAATATTTGGAATGTAGACAATTGAAAAACAATTTTTTATTAAAGAATGTTGTGAATTGAAATTTATTTATAAAATTCTTGAAAAACAGTGAATGTTACACAGGAATGTTCACTCTTTTAAATATACTGTTATAACAAGTTGTTATCCTATATTAATTGAAACAATCCTGCTCTTACTTATTATTATGTTACTTCACTGTTACATTATCTTCTTTTATTCATTATTTCACATTCTGAAAATTAAATTTCATTTTAAACCTACTCTGGACGCTTCCTCATCAAAGAGTAGAGAATAAAAGAAGAAAAAAAAAAAAGAGATACAATGAAACGTTCTAAATCGACCCAATCGAACTCCGTACAACAGCCCACAGTCTCCGTAATCTTTCAGCGCACCTCCCGTCCGGCAACAAACCACTAGCAACGATTTTTGACCCAACACACAAAAGCCGACTTCTCGAAAACATAGATTAGAGAGCGCCGTTCGTTTCGTTTAATTTTCATCGCCACTCGTCGTCCAGTTCCGGGGCAGTTTTCTTCACAATCGCCCCTAAAACTTGTTTCGGACATCTGCCTCGTTTCAAATGCGCGCGCAATTTTAATAAAACACATTAAAATCCAACGTGCCTTTGTTTGCTATGCCTTGCAAGATAAATAATTCGTTGAAATTAAAACTTATGATGATCGAATAAATTCGCTTTCACGCCCCCCGACACCGCCCCCTTTGTCTCCCGTCTCGTCCCCGAGATTGATGCACGAAATATAAGGAGCGACACTCAAGCCGTCCGAAAACGAGCCACCTTCGAAACTACCGAGTGAATGATTACACGCACAACACGCAATCAAAGAAATCCGGCTGAAAGTTGATTAATAACAGGGTTCCTATGGAAATCTATTTAGAAAAACGATAGACTGTTTGCGTGCCAAGTCGCGTCAAAACGTTCGGCTGCGCGTGACCGAACGCACCGCCGCGCCTTGGCGTGCTTCACGCGTAGGAGGCGTACGCGCGCATCGCGTTACACGTGAAATGAGCGTCATTGTCGGCTGCTACTTTCGTGCCGCCTGGCAAAACGTCACAAATTGCGCCTTCTTTGTTACGTCGCACTGACAGTCGACGGGCGATGAAACGCTCGTTCCATCAAACTGATTTGCATTTTAACGGACAATCTTTGAACGGGAACGATTCGCGAAAACGAGGGAGAGAACGTTTGAAGCTTTAAAAAACGTATCTATATATATTGTTGAGTTTATTTTGTTGGTGTACGAAAAACCAAAGATAAAGGATTAAAAGGTTGAAGTTTGTATTTTAGAAAAAAGCAAAAGTTGTGAGATTAATATCCATTTTGTGTGATGTTAATTTCATAAATTTTAAGCACACAATTCCGTAAAAGTATAATATATGTTTGTAAGAATGAGCAAAATATATTTCTTTTACTTCTGCCTTAAAGCAAAACATTCGTCATTCGTGTGAATAAATTTCCAATTTTCTTTCAAGATCCACTCGATCTTAATCTCGCGTAAGAGTATCGGCAGTGAGACCATTTTAATAAATTCTCAATTTCGCGATAGCAATGTAAATGCCCGATGCCACTTTTGGCAGTGGAATCAAATGGACTCCGCCCAAGTGGCGATACGCTTGATTTATGTTCTTATTTATATTTTTGGAAGTCGCCGATCGTACGAACTCTATAGTTTTTCCCATAGGTTTTCCTCCCGAGCATACATCACGCTGATCCCTCAGCTTTCGTTGCGATTCAAACTGTTTTCTTCCTCAGTTCTGTCAAATTTTAAATATCAATAAAAATTCAATATACAATTATCAGAAATATTTCATTGAATTCTTGCAAAATTTTTATAAACTTTGAACTTTACAGCGTTTGAATATACTTAATTTAAAATATTAAAACATAATTTAATATGAAATATTTCAAGTTCTCCAATTTCGTTTCCGCCTTGCTTTTCCTTCGTTTAAATATCTTCGAACCCTAGATTCTTAATTGTAATAAATTAAATCTGCGATTTGATATACAGAAGACACTTAATTTTCTTTTTATAATTGCCCTTCCGTTTTTTACAAAAAAACCTAACGAAATGAATTTCTTCGTTTCGTCAAGAAATGGAAGCGATTAAACGGCGTGATGGCGGAAAACTTTTCAATGCTACATTACATCGAGGAATCGCTTTAATCTGCTACGACAAGACCGGCTCTTTATCATCGGAGACAGCGACGCCACGCCGGCTTTTGATGCACTACGTGTGATACTTTTTTAAAAGCCTTATACAACAAAAATGATCACACGTAGTTGAGCAAAGGGTAACGCGAAAAGGTACTACTGCGAACTCTCGTTTACTCGAAGTTAGCATTGTAAAGTGCGGCACAAAGACTGACTCGTTTTAAAGACTGATCGTATCAAACATTCATGGCGCACTCCTCTCCGCGTATGTATTTTGTAATATAATAACAAATGATTTTGCGTTTGTGCCTGGCGGAAAAATGCAAAGAAAACAACGTGGACAAAAAAGAAGAGAAAAAAGAAAACACGAACGAAAGCAAGAGAAATAATAAGAACGCAAAAACGAAGCCCGGCTCCGTGTAAATACGACTCTTTGCCGGGGCTTGTTTGCTTGGCCTTTTATTCAAATATATACGCGTGCGAGAAAACCTCGGAATACGAAGCGGAAAAAAATTTTGGGTCGAATGGACGATTACGATATTGATTAGCGAAGAAAGGGATCTAAAATATAATAAGTACAAAATAAAAAAAAAATAAAAAAGGAATTTTTGCAATTCGCCTGTCGCTTTGAAGCGACGTTTTTTTATTCCACCGAAAACACTTGGATATAATTATTTAATAAATAAGGCCTGGCGTCGGAGTAAAGTGCATTTAAAACCGGGTCAATGACACTTTGTACTTAGCCTAGTCGGAAAAGTTGGCTTGTTATTGTTCGCACCGCTTGGATTGTGTCGTGTGTCATCGCGGGGACTTTCAACTTGCCGAGCCAGCCGGTGGTAATTATGAGCTCGAGAGGGCCGCGCGACGATTATTTATGTATTGGCGTTATAAATTTGCCGACTAGGGTGGATTTGTTGGAAATTATCGTGGAAATCGCGTTTTCGTGAGGCGCCAGCTGCCGGGCGAGCTGTTGCGCAAGGGAAAAAACGCGCTCCTGGAATGATGAAGAAGGTGATAAGGTCAATCAACATAAATACACTTTTGGAAGAGCGACGTTACACGTATTGCTTTGTTTTGAAAAGATGCGAGATAAGAAATGATTTATTGAAATTGATGAGCCGCGTTCATGCGCACTCTTTTCACTTAGGTTTAATAATGACGTTATAAGTGAATGAAGGTAATGAATTTGTGGAAAATTGACAGACGCGAGTTTAAGATCAGCAAAATGACGGCAACATTGAGAGTGTATTCAAAATTTTTTTTTGTTACAGACACAATTGTTTTTTACATGTTGTTGACAAAAATTAATAGATTGCATGATAAATTTTGAAAAACGTGTAAGAAATATACTTTAAAAAACGTATATTTACATATGATATGATAAATACATGTGAATTCACTTATCAAGCTACGGAACATTGAACCAGTTTTTATAAATGGGTAAATAAATATAATACAATTATGCACTAACAAAAATACGTTGAATGCGTTTTTAAAAAACTTTGTTTGAATGTTGTATTAACGTTGTAGAAGGAGTGAATCAAATTGAAGTAAATTTCATTGGCGTTTTCATGTTTTCGTAAAACGGCCTTAAGCTATTCAGTGAAGGTTGAACTAACAATGAAATTTGGAGAAGATTACAGCCACGATGAGCTCGGAAGCGCCACTCATTCCGCGCGCAGGTTACTTCTTTGTTCAACTTTAAAAGTTACTTATAAAGCCGCGTTACTTCTGAACGACTCGGTAGCCGACCGGCGAACGCACCCACTACTGAATACAGAGTCCCGGGAACGGCAACCGGTACTCCGATCTTCAGGTGGGTACTCGCCAGTGGCCCTTAGGGAGTATTTAAACCATAAGTCTGTTCATGCTTTGAACAGTAATTTTGATCAAAACATGACCAGAATGCTCGGACGTGATATAACCATGGCTCTTCGTCCTAAGTGGCAGCTCAGCATCCCGTAATGAGGTACTTTGCATGAAATATTGAAAAATTAGTTTTAATTTGCTAACTTTTCAAAACATTTAGCCTTGGCTAATCAAAACTCGAATATCATAATGCATTTTTTCTTACCAAATTTGCGTATATATGGAAAAATTTAATATAAAATCCTGTAAAATTTGCAGTTAACAAAGTATGTGCATTTAATTATATGGTTTTTTTACACAGAATATTTGAATGATTAGAAACTTCAATATGTTTCGATGAATCTAATTTTTGCTGTATAAAAATTGTATATGTGAATGACTTTGATTTATGGTTTGTCTTTTATTTATTCTGTAATATAAACGTAAACTCTTAAGTATCTTTAACTCTTATTATATTTAATTTGACTGGAAAATGAACTTTCAAAAACACAATTTAGTCTTCATATAGATCAATTATTTTCACTCAAAAATGATACAAATTAAACAAATAAAATCCCTTTTCCGCCAACATGACTTCCTTTAATCTCAAAAAACCACTTCCAGAGGCTCCTAAAGGAAACGTTGAAAGTTGCAAGTCGAACTTATCTTGTCCATTTTTTGACTGACACAAAGAGCCGGGCTTTTTTCCACCTCCACCTCGGCCCTCGGCCGGCCATTGAACCCCGCTTCTCGAAATCACCAAGCGTGGCGCGACTCGCGCCTCGTTTGCAATTCCCGCGCGTTTACACTGATAATATTTAACCCGGCGAATTATATTCAATGGCCATTATCGGTATTTTGATATTAAACATCGGCCGACCTAGAGAGTCAATACGTTGCCTTTAGTGTTGAACGGCTTGCGACGAAAGAGGGCGCGCGGGGTGGTGGGAGTCGATAAATTGGGGGAAGAAAAAAGCGAGCTTTAATGACGTTACGCAATAGACCGAGGGCACAGAAAGCGGGACAAAATTTATACGCCGCGGCTGAGAGAGCGTACTTTATCGATCATCGTCGAACAAGTTGCGCGGGCATCGATGTAAGGCCTCGCAGGATCGTCCGTGAATCATGCGCGACTCGTTTATATGCAGCCGGTAATGAAATACAGCCGGGAATTTAAAACTATCCATCCTGACAAATATAGGGTGTGCGCCGGTAACAACGCGCGCCCACGTGATGCGAGCGAGAGGGACGGAGCACGCGAGTGAGACGCATCCACGGCTACCAAATCCCGATCCGCTCGGCTCGATACACGAGCATCGCCGAGCGCGAGCGTTATAAATGCCGTACAATTACAACGGCAAAAACGAACGTACGCGGGCCGTACGCTGCATCTCAACGAGGCCCGCAACAAGCGAGTGAGGGGCAGCCTACGTTGCGCCGCGTGTACCTCCCTTTTACGTTCTTTTGGCTTTCATGTACACGCAGAAAAATGACGTTTGAAAAATTGCAACAAGCCGTATGAAAGTAGTGGTGGCTACTGCCAAATTGTTCCGTTTCATTTTTGTTCCAATCATATTTTAAATATGAACGATGTTATGTCGTATTGTACACATTGCTCTACCGCCATCTAACGGAGCACTGTTGAAATCCGGAATTGATTTGAAGTTAAACAATTTTAACTTTGTATCATTTTCTTATTCGAGGTAGAATGATATGTAATGATGTAAGCTAGTTTGAGTTAAAGATCAAGGATTCAAAAGGGAGTGAAGTGTAACTTAATAAATAACTCATGAAATATTGCATTTATTTATTATCAGAACAAATAAATGGATTAAAATATTGAAGTTGATGTGCAACTTTTTACTATTATGTTTCATATATTCTCTTAAATAGATAGCAGTTTTTCCGCAACTCTTTTTTCGTATAAAATCAAATTGGTACGCCAAACGCTCGTTTTATCTTCTGATGTATTTACGCGCGAGTGATTATCATTGTAATTACGTTCACGTCGCGTTCGCGAAGTCCCTGGTCAATTGCACAAGGTGTTTAATAAGACGAGTTTGGTGGAATAAAAACAGAATTGACGTTTTAATTATCGCGAGGCCCGAGTGCGGTGGCTTTTCGCCGCATAAATACCGGAAAAATGACTTGGACAAACACGCCTGGCAAAAATGGCGATGGAATTCGCTCGCGTTAATGCGCTCGTTGTCGCGCGCGACGAGCTTTAATGGGGAATGCGACGTAGCACACTCGCTCGGGATGCCGAGGATTCGATGTCGAACATCGAAACACATCGCCTGTAACATGGGCTCGGTTGGAAGCACATTCGGCCGGAGGCTTTTTGTTGGCCGCAATCGTTCATGGTAGCTGATTTGTTTGTTTTACACTAGAGATTAGAAGTGAAAAAGATAGTACAAATAATAATATTATAATGATTTTAATAAAAGCATTCATGTTAACTATAATACGTGTAATTTATTATATTAATTTTCCGTGTAGCTGAAACTCTTACATTAAAAGGATAATCATTTTGCAAAATTATATACATATTCCGGAAAGCTTATTAACTCAAACTAGTATTAAACCATGTACCACAAACGATTTCTCATGTTCTTGGTTTTGCATTGTTCATAATACCCAATAGACCTCTTTTGCATTATACCAAACGTTTCTATTGAAATTTAACGCTTTTCCGCCTTGATCTTTACATTTTAGAAAAACACCGCATGAGAAGGAAATACGCAAGACTGGATTGCAAGGCGAAGATTAATGATTAAAGAAGTGAGGGGCCGGCAAAAAAGCAGAAACCTTAATCAAGACGTGAAGCCGAATAAGGGACGACGTCGTTGGCTCGGCTCGAGGCCAGCCTTGGCGAAGCGTCAAAAAAGTCCTGCGAAATTGAATTAAAGGGCACGAATTGGTCATTAGCCGGCCGGCCGGCGCGTTCGAAAATCGGTAAATCTCACCGTCTCATAACTCATCATCCAACGTGGCACTCGTGCCTAATACCCCCTTGTCCGTGCGGGAATCTCAGCCTGGAAAAGAGGCTCGGTCTCTTCCCAGGCTCGGGCTAATCAAACGGCCGGATTGCCCGCGTAATGGTCTGGCGTTTGATGCCCGGCAACAATTACCGCGCATGAATAATTGACTCGAAATAAAGCAAATCGCGCGCACTCTCGGCGATTCGTCGGCCCCGGCTGTCGCCGACAGAGGCTGAGCAGAATCCAAGAGCGGGATATCCCTGCGGCTGGCAGCACTGCGGTGCTCGTCTTTCTGACCTCGCCCGCCCGTCTATCCGACTCAACCGCCGCCGAAACTGCGGCTCCAACTTGCTTAGCTATGCTCTTTAATTAGCCATTGTGGCGCCAGCCACTCTAGTTACGACTCCGTAATTTGCTATTCTTAGCAAAATTCCCCGGATATTCCAGCGAAGCGCTCCTTTCCGCTTTTGCGAAGAAAAGGAACGCACTGTAAAAGACACCTCCAATTTAAAGGGGTAATGCGCAGACTGGAGAAGAGGGATCGGAGATACTCGTTTCAGGGATAGTGTCATTGCGGATACGGAAGCGCCGACAATGACACTCGGTTTGCCGCAACGTTACATCATTTACACGTGCCTGACCCAATGAACCGGTCAGCCCTCGTTCCCGACAACATTTCCGGCCGTCGTTTCGATGCACGACTTGCGGTGCGTTGAGAAATGTGAAGTTTGTGGACAGTTTTGATATTGAAAACGAATTAACTGGACGGTCTGGTTTTTATTGAGTGAAAGTATAGTGTTTTTATTACAGTGCGATTTTATTTTCTGGTTAACCCGACCAGAAATTTAATGATATTTAAACGGAAAAAGCAGTTTATATAAGTTTATGTAATGTCACGTTTAGAAAAAAAAGGAATGTTGAACTGGATTATCAAGAAATATAATTTATTTTAATGAAAACTCGTATTAATAAATTTAATCTTATAGTCAGGCCAGTAAACAAATATTAGGCTTGACTTAATATAAACATAAATATATATATAAATATATTTCGACTTAGAAACGAATAATGACGTGCATAAGGAATAAACTAAAAAATGTTTCACGTTATTGGTAAACGTTTACATTTAATAGGTGCTAAAGTTGCAAAATTAACTTTTTCAACGATGAACTTTTGGTAGCTCTTACTATACTATAATTGCTTTCCTATTTGCATCCGGAATCGGAGACAACGGACCCGGAAATTTTGGCAAAGGACTTCTCGGAATACGTTGAGATTCCGGGGCCACTTGAGAGCAACTGAGATAATCCCAGCGGTTGATATTCATACACCGGCGTCGTCATTCTCCATCCTTTCTGGCATGGCGATGCGCGAGTATGAATTCCACTTTCTCGTCTTCGTCGTCGCGAATAATGGATCCATTCGCCGCAAGAAATACATATTACTTAGCCCCCGTTGGGCTTCAAATATAAATGATTGCGGAATAAACAGTTGGATTCAATGAGAGAACGTCGAAACGCGCTCGACTTGCATCAACTTAAATTGTTTGTGCGATTGTTCAGAACATTGCAGCGAGTTTCAGTCGACGTTGAGATTAACATAAAATGCGCCGCTTCACTCTACAACCATGCACCGCCAAGGTTTTCAGCCCGGAATTCAACTGGCGTTTATTATTTAATGCGCCTTCGGCCCTTGAACGATGACTACGCGCGCTCTAACAGCTGATTAAGACCCGCTGAACTTTCACGCTGGGACGTGAAAAATGTCAAACAAAAGCGCGCCGCTCGAACGCTTGGCTCGCAGAAAATTGACTTCGATTGAACTTGAACTCCAAGTAATTAAATATCATCTTGTTTAATATTGTTTAATCTGAAACACTTCTGCGCGACAGACAGCATCTTGTCAAACTTTCCAACAAAATTGATCACTTTAATGTCCTTAAGAAAGTCGCTCGAGGGGATTATCTTTCCAGACGATGCGTCGCTCACCCCCGGAGCTCCCGGGCCTGGAAAAACGAATGGAAAGCTCACGCTGTGAAACGTTTTAATTTACATTCGCGACGTGTGTTTTATTTGTTTCTTCGGCTTGAATAATAGACGTTGGATTAATGTTTACGGCCCGAAATTTACGTCAGAAGAATTAGGAGTTTATTTGTGAAGAGATTTATTTCGAGATTGCTTTTTGCGAAATAAGTTCCGCAATGATAATTGTGAGTTTCTACATTAAAAAAGATGTTAACCGGTGGCAGAGTTACATAACTTGCAGTTAGTTAGCTAATTACAATTCCTTTTTTATAGACATCTTAAAAAAAAGTAAAAAGACGATGAAAGTATTCGGGTTAAACTGAACATTTTCAAGAGAATACTTATAATATTCAACATTTCTAGATCTAATAAAAAAATTTGTATTTTTAATAATTGCGAAAACATTATAACATTGTGACGACATTAGAAATAGTTACGACAACATTAATGTGTAACATTAACGTTCTGCTTCAAAGAATTTAAGTATGATCGATTTAAATTTAAAGTTATATTCGGAAAAGTAAATATGTAATTGTGTTGGTATGTCCACTGGTAATATATCCTGCATATATCTGCAAAACTTTTGCCTTTATTTCAATCAAATAAGTGAAATCTTAATCTTCTGGGACCAGTTTATTAAACTATACGAAAAGTTACCTTCAATTTTTCCTCATATGAATTATTTAATTGACATAAATGATAGATCATCTAATTAAATCTGAGGACATTTCAGATCTTGAAACATTTAATTAAAGTCCATCAACGGAATAATAAAATAATACCACCAAAAACTTTGTTACGATTCAAGTATTTAAGTACAAAAAAACTACATAAATTGCGAGTATAACTTAACCAAAGAAAAAAATAATATTTTTGATTCTATTGCGATTTCAAATTCGTTTATACTGCAGAACTACCTAATTTTAATACCGTACTACTATCTTCAAAAAGGAGTCATTTGTCTGGATCCAAACGTCATTTCCCATTAGTTTCTTCTTCCTTTCTTCACGGATCGATCACCACAAGGTTATCGCGACCGATAGCTAATCGGTCGCGAATAAAGTCTTCAAACTCGGGGCGGGCATAAATCGAGCATCGGAGTTAATTGTTTTTGTAACGAATTAGCCAGTCTCAGTGGCTGATGAATGTAACGAGTTTGGTGATCGATGAAGAAGTGCGCTGAATAATGGCCTGGGCGTTACGATCTGATCAACTATGCTTTGAAATTGACAAAAGCCAATTATTCGGGCGGTAATTAGCTAGACGATCGGGGCCCGCGGAGCATGAAATAAGGCCGCGTCAATGTTGGATCCGCCGGCACTTTTGCCCGCGGCCATATTGATTCCATGTTCGTGGCAGCGCAAAACAGCCCACTAACCGCCGCGCCATTAACTGTAACGCGATGCTTTCTTACGCGATAGAAGCGGTAATCTCGACGCCATTAAGCCTACGACTTTATGCCCGAGCGGCGCGAACGCGTGCGCATCGAGTTGCCTTGTTTAGCGCGGCGGAAGGGTGCGGAGCGAGGCATAAACCGCACACTTACGGACGTAACGACCAACCGCCTTTTGGACTTTCTTATTAAGAAACGACAACGTTAATTGTCGCCACACCGTGGTTTCATGGCCTGAAATACGAGCCTGCTCTTCTTCTCTTGGCGAATGCATCGATAATCGGCCTCGTCAAGATCGAGTTTCGATTCGAGAGCAACATAATATTTGCGATATCTTCTTTATTACAGAAAATTAATTGTAATAATCATGGGGATGAGTAATGACACTACTTTCCTGTTGCTGAAGTAGCATTGAATTTTGAATCTTTAGTTAATGCATTGAAATTCCGGGACTAAATAAAGAATGGATTTGAATTACAGTGAAGATAACTCAATATCAAAAGTTGATACTTGAAGTTTTTGCTCCTTTTCAAAGTTGCAAAATTATAAAAACTGATTTGAATTCTTTCTTTGTATTCTTTTCTCATCCGGATACTTTTTCCGTTTAGTATTCAGAGGATTGAATTTATAGGTTCCACGGCGATAATTACATTTTGTTACTAATTACGAAACGTATTTATTGCGCTCTCGACGGGGATAAAGTCGTTGGTGGAGGTTTGGTATCGATTTTGCGAAGGGCAAGTCGTGGTGTTTGTCGGGGGCTTTTTTCGTTCGAAAGTTAATTAATTAATTAATTAATTAACATGTTCATTTTAATAAGGTCACTTTCGCTTGAGAACATGCAGCGCGAGTGTCTAATTAACTCATTGGACAATGTACAGGTATTTTTGTTTTCCGGGCAATTATTATAGTAAATATTCGCGGGGATTAAATACGAAGAAATTAAAGAAGATTTATCGTTTGCTGCGCGGATTAGCAATCATTATGTATTGTACAAAGAGAAATAATGTGAGATAAAAAATTAAGTAAGGTAAAGGAACCAAAAAAGCTTCGTTAATATTGTGCTTTTTGCAGAAGATTGAATTACCCTCGCTCATTTCACTTTCATTATAAATACATTCTTTTATTCCATTCCTAAAAAGCTTGAAACATTTTTGTACACTTCCTTTGCTTTTTATCACAAAAGAAGGGATTAAGTAATACACTGACAAAAATCAAACTTGCAAAAATAAAACACATAATTCTAAGGTTACTGTTTTCACAAAAAAATTACATTTGACGAAGAATAACATTCTTTAATTAAGAAAGATGAAACAGACAAGCAGATCTTGTCTTTGAACATTTATTTGTTCGAACATTGAAAAAACAATTTTTAATGTTATAATTAATAACGAAACTGCGTACTTTTAGATTACTTCCTCAAGAATTATTCATGTATTGAATTATTTAAATAACGGAAAAAAGTAAGAATAACTTGAAGTTTCCTGCAAATCTTCTCTCTAAAATGATAATTTCAATAACTTTTCGACATAATAATACTTTATTCAACGCGCGTACATAGAAATATTTCAAGAATTCAGATCCTATCAAACACTTTGGCCCCATTTTTCGGCGTTTCGAAACAGCGAAAGGCAGCTTTTAATTACCACGATGGACTGATTATCAAACAAAAACATTATATCCCTCGGGCGGCGAACCGCGAGCGCATTGCCGATGCAAGCCGCGAGTGCAAATCCACGATACGTAATCTTCCGTATCGCATAAGGGAAGCGGATAAAAATTCTCGGCACAGGCTCGGAATATACGGCGGCCATAAGTTATTCAAGGAATTCCTTGGTAACGAGACCAATTGAAATATAAAATGTAATAGCGCAACCGCGCCCGGGGCGGCAACTAGCGATAAGTTCGATTCGCTTAACTTTAATTATGCCAAGTGATTTGTTGCGCCGTCGCGATTCCGGCGTGTCGTTGAATTTATTGAATTTCAAAGTCATCGGGCTTTGGTGTTGATTTTTCGCCGCGAAAACAAACGGCGATATCGAATTTCCGCTACGGAAACGGCCGATTGTTTTGATTACGTTCAATTTTCGCGATGGACTTTTTGCCAGGTCGATTTTTCCGTCATATCGTATTGCTTTCGATGCTTCGCCTGACTCCCGGCCAATCGATATTTCGTGAACGTGGTGAGCTTTCCGAAAGCCAGACGTCTCCCTTTGCGTGGGCTAATAGGATGCCCGCGAACATCTTCCTTTCTCTTTGCCGCGCCACAATGATTCGCGCATACCGAACGCGATTTCCGCTGTGGCTTTATGCAAAAATAAAGTTCCCGCCGCGCACATCGTAAAACGCAACGCACGTGCACTTTTATGATAATGCGCGTGCCAACAGTGCGCCCAGACGTTTTCACTTAACATCAGTTGAAGTCGAATTACTGCACACGTATTTTCAATAAACGAATTGTATTAAACGAAATTAAGTTAAATTAAGACATACTCCGTTCGTTTAATTCGAGTATGCATACTTGAGTCCAGGCGTGAATAAATATTATAAATATGAAGTTGAACTCTAAACATATAGTACAAGTACTGTTCATATTAAATTTTTAATCACGGTCTAATATTATATCACCGTAATTCAGTTCTAGAGTTTAGTTTTAAATTTAGAGTATTTACTTGTAAACACGTAAAAAATAATTTTTCTTATTCTCAGAAAGTAGTTTTAATTACTTGAATATAACTACATTGTTCAGTTTTCAACTTTTATTTAATTTGCTTTATTGTCGATACATTTTTATCATTCTGACAAATTGATTAATAATTCAATTTATACTATACAACAGCTTTTATGAGGTTCGAAATTCATTCTCGTTTCTGTACTCTATGATACATTGTCATACAATATCATAACACCATAATTTTATTATCCAATAAAGCAACATTGTTTACTTAACACGCTACATTAACCCTCAACTTTTTTCAACCTGTGTATTATTAAAATATAAGGAGCTTTAAAGAAACGTAATCATACAACGAATTCATTCATTCTACATTATTTTTCGCACATTTTCAAACCGTTCCAGGGATTTACTTCCACAGCGAATTTCGCTCTAGTTTCGCCACAATAATATAATTCTTTTACGCCAACTCGCATTTAGGATTTCACATCGTGTTTCGCTGTAAACCATTGTCAAAACAATCTATGTTCATGTGTGCGACGTGAAATACGCAGACGTTTCCCAGCGCGTGTCTACGAAATTCAAGTCAACGAGCGCCTTAAATTCGCGCGAGGTCTCGTAAGTCGCTATTATCGTATTTGCATGCGTGCGTATCTCAAACGTTATGCCGACTGCCATCTTGCTGAAATTGCAGCTACTCGTCCGAGCGATAAGAATCGTCGTTTACGATCGACGAGGCGCCGTTTCTTTTCGCGAGCCGCTTAACTGCCGAAATAATTACGTTGCAAATAAACCGTCACGCTCATACGACTTTAAGCCACATTTTTCGTCACCTGCGTTGGCTTGCACTATTAAAAAGCTTAACTGGAAATAAGACCTATTTATTCTAGAAAAGTCCAAATTCATTGTCATATTCTGCTGAAGCAGCGTTTAGATCAAACGATCTAATTTAAGTTCAGGTAAAATAAATTGAGTTACTTTATTTGATTTTCCTTTTTCTTATGAAATCATTTATTTAGTCTATATAATATAATTAAAAAGATACGCCTAAAAATGATATGTTGAACAATCCACTTGAGGAAGTGAAACAATATATTGGTACAATAACAAAACAGGTTACATTTTTTTTAAATTTTGATGCACTTCCCCAGGGGTGCGCTGACGCGTCTATAATAAACGAACGAATGATACGGACGAAAACAGCGGTAATCTTAAGGTATCGAGTCAAACGAACGCGCGAAATTTGCATCATAACGGTACCGCGTGAGCACGTGCACTTGGGAATCAGATGTGGGATAGCGATGCGCTTTTGCCGCGGCTCTTTGTTGCGCTTGTGTTTAATGCAGGTATTTATAATAACAACGAAGCTGCGCGGATTTCATAACGCAATTCGGTACGGCGGAGGGTACGCAAAAAAAAGTGGCCGAGTCAAAAAACGGCGGGGAAACACGGCATCGACGTTTCCGAGTGGCCAATTTTTCGACTTGACAATTCGTGGGGCAATTTTCGTTAATGGATGTTCAATATCAGCCGGACTTGGCATAGCAGGCCGAATATTTGATCGGCGATAATGTATTTAAAATAATGGAGTTTGACTTTAAATGTTACAATAAACGTGACAAATGGATTGCCGGGGGCCAGGGCGACGGTGCTTTGCGAGGCGCAAACGTTTTCAATGGCGGCAATGCAAATCCGATGACCGAACGAATGCTTGAAAAATGCTCGCGCTGGGGAGCAATGTGCCCGGCATGAAAAACTAGCTGTCGGCAATTATCATGCACGTAGCGCGGTTTACGGTACGTACAGGGATTCGTCGGCGCGACGTATCGGCGCATAAAGCGCGACGATATTGCGACGCGGGCCGTCGTACGCTTGGCGTGCTCCAACTACCCTCGCTGATTTGACAAGAAAAATGTGTTAGAGCAAAATTTGTTTTCTAGTAACACACGCAAGTAAATAAATATTACTTACTTTTTATTATTATCATTTTAATAACTCACATTAAAAAAATCACCGCCTATTGTTGAAAGAATTTAAAACATTATGTCATAATTTTATAAACATTAATTTTATTTTAGCAAATTGGATCAAGGTAATCTGATCATTTTCATTACATTTATATTATTATTAGATTTCTTGGTTGTGTTTCGAAATCGTAGGTTAAATTGCAGCGATTTTGTTGCGAGGATGTGGTTTTTTTACGCAAGACGTAGCTCTTTCAGTTTCCGGAAAGGTTTGTCAAATAAAAATAAGTCTTTTCGATGAACGTTACAGTCACCTCCTTTCAACTTCGTTTTGAAATCGTTTCAAAAAAGCTTTTCAAAGCTGGAAAAAGATTCTTTTACTTTACTGAATAGGCTCTTCCCGTTAACTATAGTAAAAGTACAATTATGCTTTGTGAAAAGAAGAATTGAAGCTTATTCGACATCTTTAATCTTTTAATATCTTAACCAAATATCAGTATTTCTTTTTATATTTAATATTTAAACGTTCAACATTTTTGGTGACATTTTATAATGCAATTTTCGTCGTAAAATATGTCATTAATTGAAGGGCTTAAGAATTTTATACTTTTATTATAAAAAATTTAACGCAAAAGTTAAGTCTCATTAATGGGGACTCGTAAAATAACATAATCTATCAAGAGGACCATTACTCACTTCATATCCTTATCTTCGTTCTTTGACAAACGTGCTTTATATACTGATAACGCCAAGCATTTTTAATTACATCTAGTTTTTGAGCATGTGCATCATTATTTTAATGAACAATAACGCTTAAATACTCAAGACGAGGATTGCATTTTAAATTCATCATCAAAATAAAAGTTTTATTATTTGCTTTCTGTCTCAGATAAAAGCAAGGTATTCTAGAAGAATCATTCGTAAAGATGAACAAATATTCGTAAAGATGAACAAATATCGATTTGCACCATTTACGCACAATGATGGAAATACATTTTTGAAATGTAGGAAATGTACACCTGAAACATATAAATAGTATCCATGTATGTTATCATACATTTATCAATGTGTTTATATAAATATATTTTTTACGAAAATCTATTCTTTTGTATATCAAAATAACTATTTTCTGGTAAAAAATATCAATTGTGTTCAATATGTTTTAAATATGTTTCGTGAAATATACTCAAGGTTAATATTGCAATTGTAATAAATTATTTTCAGAAAAATAAATTAAATTTAGGGTAGTTGAACAATATAAACGTCTGAGTACACCAGATAATGTTAAAATGACAACAATCAAATACAAGGAAAGACTTTCCGCAAGTTCGATTCGATTATCGATATTTCAAAAGTCAAACTTGATGTTATAGAGTGCTGTTGATTGTCCGTCTTCTACGCGTATGATTGGCAAGTTGCATTAACTTTAATTTCGTTTATAAGGAAGGCAGCGCGAATAGAGATGAAAGTGTTATCGACTGTTCCCGCATCTGGCTGGTATTCCGCTCGTGTCCCGCGCGTATCGATCCGTGCCTGTTCGGGTTTCGAGCGAAAAAAGGCATCCGGCGGAAAAAAGCCAGACACTCGTTGCATTAACGATTTCCGAATTAGCCGTTTGCTGATAAATTACTTGGTAAACACCGGTCGAGCACGTTCCCATAATTAACTATGAATTATTTTTCGATTGGCGTACGCTCGCGCGAGCAAAGTATAGTGACTTTATATTATCGAGCGTGAACAATAAATTGATCCGACTAATTAATCACCGTAGTTAATTGTTGCGCGCAACATTTGTTGCAACTAATTGTTCAATCCCGCGGTCGATAAATACGTGAACGTCCAACACACCTCAGGATTTACTGCGAAACTTTCTCGCAATGGGCTCGCCGTGTTCCAATTTTCCCCACGACATTCAGCTTCGTGCAAACAAGTGACAAACTCCGTACACTTGGCACAAAAATTAAGTCACGTTATGGGAACACCCTTGTAAAATATCTCAAATTCGATGATTATGATTAATCGATGATGGAATATTATAAATTATAATGATTTACGATGTACTGCCGCGAGTTATGACGCATTTTGATTAATTATAATGTTATTTTTGCTCAAAGTGTATTATACCGTCGATAAAAGGAAATAAAATAAAAATTGTGTTTTCTTTTTCTTTTTGCAAATTTTCATTCATAAAATGAAATATGTAAAGAGTACTTATTAATTAGTTGAATGTGAAGAAACGTCAGCTTCAAGAAACATCTTGTCCCCGCTGAAAATTGTCATCATGCACAGGGAAATGAAACCTTTCATAATCAAGATTTCCTTACGAATTTTCGGAAAGATTGAATTATATCTCAACAGTCAGTCATACTGCCAGACCTTTACGTGGGAACATAATTTGCAAACACTCATATGGCGACTTTATTTATTCCAACACGCAGAGAGCGTAACGTCGCGTTCTCATAGTAAATTGCCGGCACTTTTTTTCTCTCCTACAACGTGCAAATGAATAACTCTATTAGCCAGGTCGAAGACAATGAAATCAATCAGGTAATTAATCTCCCTCGGTAAGCGCTCGATTAAGAGCGCCTCGACGACTTTGCAGCGATCACTCCTCGGCACGGCTGTGCTTTACGCAATCGCCGTCGCGACGAATTATGAAAACACTTTTACTCGACTCAGTCGAGCGCACGCACAAATACATTATTTATCAAGCTTAAATAGCGCGTCTAATGCCGTGCGACGGCCGCGCCGTAAATTTCGCTGTCCCATATTTGCAAATTGTCATATCCGATGCCGCTCATAACCTTGTACAAAAAGCGCCATTCGTCGTAAATCTTGGGCCCGGCATTGCATTATTTATCAGCCGCCGTCGATTGATTCGCGCGAATAATTCAGGCCCGACGTCGCGGAACTTTGACGTTTACACCGCGCCGGCGAAGGGTGGGAAATTGATCACGAGCGCGGCAAAAGAGCGGAATTGGGTCACACGACTAACTAATAATCGCCTGACGTCGCGAGGCGTTCGGCAAATTTCTCGCTCGATACGTGCCCCGAGTCGTTCGCAACTTTTAACCGCGCGCGTCCAAGTTAAATTGCGTTTCGTGCGAAGACGCCGCCAGTGTTGTTTCCGGGCCCCGATGCCCGCAAATTTAATTACACGTCCAACCTTCCGGACCGGCAACATTTTGTCCAAATTCGAGTTTGACGCATCCACCAACCTCTTTACGGCGCTCCTTGAGTACGAATTACAACACCGCACCTCCTCCATGCCGGGAAGCTCTCTTTTAATAAAATTCCTTCGTCTTATCAAATTTCGTCGTCGTCGACGGTCCAGGGGTTCCGAATTTAATCATGCACCTGCAACCCAAGAACTTTCGCGCCACTTCAAATCGGATGTGCGAGGCTTCATTAGTTTTCGGGGTTCGGGCCGTGGCTGTCGCTTTTAATACTTTATCAGTCATCCAGCGAGTCTTAAATTTGATATATGAACATTGTCAGTGACCCAATTCCAGACAGGTGCCTTAATTTCATAGCATTAGCAGAAGAAGTGGTTTGTATGGTCCTTAATGGAAGTTAACTAGCCGTGTCAACAAGGCGCGCTTGCCTGCCAATAGATTCTGGACAGGTGTCTGCGAAGGGGCTATCGGAATTAAATTAGTCGGTATCGTTTCTTCTGTCGACTCTGCCTGGTTGGCTGCTCTCGGCCCGGCCCGGCCCTCGTAATGTATTCCCAACGCTTACATGCATTCATAAGCGCCTTAATGGGCAGGTGTCAGGAGCCGAAGGTCGACGAGTTGCGCAATCAGTTTTTAATGAATTTTCGTAAAACAATCACTCACATTAAGACGTTGACTTGGCTGATTTAGCGACGTCGATCAATCGCCGGCGTTGAAATAGTTTATGGAAATTGAATTTACGTAAAGAGGATTATGGAAATGGATGTCGGCCATCCGAGCACCGGCCATTCATTTTTAATGCCCGTACACACTGTAAGAACAATATTTTCAATAACAGACCGAGTTTCGGAATTGGAAAAGTTGAACTCGGTAAGACAAGCGAGCGTGCAATTTTCATGAGACAGGTAAGATATCGAAATACGCGAATGGTAAATTACGTGATTGATTGTTTCTAAAAGCATCGTCCATGATATTTATAACTACACTATGTCCTGACTTGATCTCACGGTTAGAATGATGTCAATGGGACGTATATTTTAAAGCTAAATTAATCGATGTAAAAAGCGTCATAAAAAGTCGGCGCTCTGCATGCCGAGGAATATTCCCGAGTGTCGCCATTCTTCGAGCCCGACGTTGGAAAAACAGGTCATTAAAGCGAGTTCGCGATAAATTTCCCGCGTTGCCGCGAAACGCACGAAGCTGGTCAAAGTATTCAATTGCGATATATCACTCGTGACTCCTAGAAGATTCATTTCGCGAAAACAGTTCATCATTTCGTTGTGATTAAGTTTTGCGAGACCGAGAAAACGCAACCCTTAAATCAACCGAGGCATTTACCATCGATAGTTTGTTCATCGCAAAACTTTCAACATCCTTAATTCCGCATGTTTCAACGTTTTCTGCGTCAACAGTTAATGGAATTTTATAGTGCATAAAGCGACAGTCTTATTCTCGCCAGACGGTATACATTTTTCCTTTCCGCTCGAGCGTTTTACTTCCTTTGCCCCCGCCCATTCTTCTCGTCCGAGTCCAGGTCCTTAACGCCCTCGAAACTTTCACCGTTGCGTTCACTTTTGTGATCCTCGACGAGCGAATATGCTCTCGGTTGTCGGAGATTCACGTGTCCTTCCTGCTGCCACCCGCGTGCCGTCGCATAAATCGCCCTCGCCAAGACCCGGAGATATATCTGGCCGCGTCACCTGACGTTTACCTCGCCGTGGTGACTGATGTCGGATTTGTCCAGAAAGGGTTGGTCCCCTCGCGTCTGTTTCCCGGCTCCTTTGTGTCGGATTTATAGCTCCTTGCGATGAAGAAGTACGCTTTATTTGACTCTAATCTCGGATCATTAATGTACATCGCGAATCTTTGTGCCCGAGTGCTTTACGAAAAGAAGGAGAAAGCGAAAAAGAAGGAAAAAAGCGGGACGTTCATAAATCACTGAATGCGCCGCGTTGAAAGATATTTGGAGAGATATTATTGTGCCGGAAAGGATTGCGTTATTCTTTATTCTCCTCTGGTCCGCTGCGATGTGCACTGGTTATTTCAGTTTTGAGACTTCTTACGGCTCGCGTATGAGCTTCGCCCAAGGAGAAACCGTAATCTCGCATCGCCGATCTTGCGACACGACGTTAACCGTGTAACCGGCGTTGTCCCGAGTGATTGAGTAGCCCTTTTTTCGGCGTCCGTGACAGTGGACGGCGTTTAACGAGTCGCGCTATTGCGACTACGAGCCAAACGGAAATCAAACGACCGTAATCATTGCGCGCGCTTCCGCGATGAATCAAAACGGCCAGTCGCCTCGGCCTTGGAACCGAGCCAACCTGACGCGAGCGCTAACGGAGTTTCCCCCGAACGAAGCCGGCGATCGAACTCAGTCTTGGATTAAAATTAACATGAACAACGACTGGTTTGCATACTAACTTCAAAACACGTCCCCGCCAACTTTCCACCCTCGGCTCTCTTGTTCGCTACTCCCCAAGTGCCGTTCAACATTGAAACAAACTAGACGCTTTGGTCAATAATTCGCAAAACGATTCTTTTGATCAAATCCCCAATATACAACCGATCTGAATATTCGACTTTCGGCGAAGTATCGTTGTTCTCGATCCTTGTCTCCAATGGTACTTAATTAATTTCAACGGCACCCTCGACGGATTCCGAAAATACGTCGTCCTGAGCGCGACTAGAAACCGAATATGGAAGAGTAGGAACGAAAATTAACATCAGCGGTTGCCAATTTACGCGGTCTCCTTGAAACGCGATCTTTCGGAAACTCTTGACTCGCATTTGAGAATTTCCTGCTCGAGACTTGTGACTCCGTTGACTTCAATATCGCCGGGCCAGGAGAGACGTAAAAGTACACTTTAAATCTCCGAGCTCTTCAAGTCCCCCTGCTCGGGCTAATAACCGCGAGATTAAACCACCTTTGTTAGTCAACAATGGCGGAAGCGCATTAAACAATCGGGGTCGGCTGGCGTAGTGGCTGACCCAGGGGAATAATAGAGGTTTTCGCTTTCATTAGCGCGGGGCACCTGCGAGACGATGCCCCGGATAGCGGGCTGCTCGCGTCCGTCACCGCGGACGCACAGCAAACGATGCCCGGCGAATGGATAGCGCTCCCACAAGCGCGCGCTCGCATACCACGGACTCGTGCTCTTGAGCTGAGCACGAAGCCAAAAAGAATGGTTGAACGGGGGTTCCAAAAGGGGGGAGCCAAGCCGAGAGCGACGAGAGTTCCTTGGAAGAGGAGTGCGATAGCGAGGAAGGTAGTCGGGAGATAAGTGTACAATGGCAAGGAAGCCCGGGCTCGCCGTGGTTGATAAGATCGGGTTGGTCATTACGAGTGTCTCGCAGCGGGGGACATCGCCTGGACATGTCGGCTTTCGATTCTCATCCTCAGCGCGCTTTTATTCCCCTCGCTTTATTCCCATCCACGGCCACAGCCGGACTCTATCCCGCCTCGCGTCCTCGCATTTTTCTACTCAGCGTATCAAAATGAAATAAATATAAGGAACATGACACCGCGCGGAATAATAACCGGAAGGGCCGCCATCAGATAGATCGGTCCGGCCGCGTTGCGTACGATTATTCAGGGTAATGGAGAAACGAGATGAAGTAAACTGGGACTACGTTTTCCGATGGGGATGCGACGGGTAATTCGTTTGGAACGTGTTCCGAATTTCGGGATTATGGGATTCCTTTCGTTTCTCTTTATTTTCTTTATTTATTAGAATTTTCTTGTTAGCCTGGTAGAGAAGATTGAGGATGTTTCCGAAGAGATATGTCATGGGACATGCTTGGAGATGTTAGAACGTTTAGATGAAATTTGTTAAAGTCTAGAAGTTAAGAAGAAGAATTTTTATTAAATTTTAGCGTTATTGAATTTGAACACTGAACAAACGAAATTCCCTCTCTCCTCCCCCCCCGTTTACAACTATCCACTAAAATTATGTCACCTTTACCACCCTCTTTCTCTCACCCCTTCTCTGCTCCCTACATGATCCACGTGTGAGCGAC
>JABFOV010000961.1:0-29591 GCA_022817685.1 Aradophagus sp. ZL-2020
ATCGCGGCAGGTGGCACAGTGGGAAGACACTGCCGACGGGCGGGCGGTGTGTAGGTGCGTTGTGGGTGGAGTGGCAGGTGCAGTGGCGCAGGTTGGCGGCTTCTTTTTCTTGTGGGGTAGGGCGGCCCCACGGAGGGCACAGCCGGGTCATGGGCGGCGGGGGGGGGGGGGTTAAAAGGGCAGGGTTGAGGTGGCGGGGGGGGGGGGCCCCCCCCCCCCCCCCACCGCCCCGGTCGCGACGATTCTCCTCTCCTGCCTCCCCCACCCCGGCACGCTGTCGCGTGTCCCGACCCCCACTCCTCTCCCCGGCATAACCTGCACTAACGCGCCAACTTTTACCTACGACGCCGTGGTATCGTCGGATCTCGTAGTTTTCGACGATGATTGCGATTCGAGGATGCGCTTGAAATCACCGACGTTTATTGGTCGATGGAAATTAAATAAAAGACGATTTTCCGTATCAAAACGAATATGAAGTTTTTCAAGTGGATAGATATATATGATTTAGGTTTTGAAAATTGTTGATAACAAATTTGTAGTCATTGTATGTATTTGAGAATTGTTGAAGTTTTCCGAAAGTTTAAATCGTGTGGATATTTCCACGTGGGAAATCGTAAATGCATGTTTCAAAGAATTATTTATTTTCACGATTGATTTTGTCGAAATAAGTTTGTGAATATTAAGTTATTAGTAGATGAATATATTTATTTGGTGAAACAATCTTGAGAATGTGCAAAAAGTCGATTTATAATCATGAATTCACAAAGTACAATCATTGGTTGAATTTGGAATGTTTGTCAAACGTAATTTCCTACCAATGTAATTTTCTAGCAGTTCGGGACTTTTGGAAGTGTAAACATGCGTTCAAGAAAAATAATAATACTGTTAGGAAATTATACTAGCACATGACATGCATTTTAACTTCAATCAGTAATTGTACTTAATGAAATAATATTTTCTCAGTATAGTAAAACCCCTCGATTATCTTTAGATATTCAAATTGACTATCCGACATAGTTGTAAATCCCATATTAATAGATCATTAAACTATATTTCTCTCAATGCACCTTGAAACAAAACACCGCTTATGCAAAGAATTTCCAAATTTTTTCTATCAACGAATTTGAACTTGGAAAAATTTTGGTTGAAATTCGTTGCCACTTTGTCAACAATTAGCTGAAAAACTTCGAAAACCAGCACAAAATCTTTTGAATAATTATAATTTGCTTAATTTTACATTTTTTTTTCAATTGTTGTACAAAAAATGATGGAGTTGAAGTTTCCATCGTTTATTAATAAACGAAAAAGAATTATATGTAATATAGTTACATTTATTGCAAACAAACATGAAGAAATTCTATTCTCAGGCATTGAAATACTCTAGCTTTTTCTTGTAAAAATGTTCAATCAAAAAAATGCTATTATTTGTATGAAGAAAAGTATATTAGATTTTATTTTCGTTTACCAACAAACGTCGGAAACTTCAAAACCATAAAAAATGAACAAAAACAAATGTTCTTTATACATTTTTTTCTCAAAGTTTGACCTCGTTGATTAAAAAAAACGTTGGGAATTTCCTTCGCGTACACTGCTGACTTTTAGATGACAATCGTTTAAATAAATCAGTACTTCATTAAGACACGTATGTCAGATCAATGTTTACACCGAAAGCCAACACCCCCGAGAAAAATGAGCACCGAGTCAACAAAGAAACGTCGTTGGCTACACCTTGTCCCGGAACGCGAGTGCAGTAGACGCGGGACTCGCCTATCCCCCGAAAGCCTTCGTCCCCTCTCCCCCCTACCGCGACAAATATGAGTGCCACCGGCGATTGGTACCCCATGTCTCATTTGCGACGAAAGAGACGGAGAGCGAGAAGGAGAGTCGCGGCCGGGAGGCCACTCTCACCGGTTTTAGTCGCCGACTGTCCGCTACCACGGGAGGTTTGGCCGCGTTCGCCCGTATCACCTGTTGCTCGCGGACTACTCTTGTTTTTATTGGCGCGCCCGCTTCGGCCGGACGTTTGCGAAAATGAAGCGGCCGCGGCTCGTCAATCGAGTGTCGCCGCGCCTAGTCCAGTGCCGCTGTTTCAATTGAAACAATGAACGGTTGTTTGCTGACGAACTGCTCGATTGGCTCGGGTGCGCGAGTTCCAAGTGCCGAGTGCCATGGACCGCTGTGAGACAACGCTGAGACTCGACTGAGAGTTGTGATTCGGACGTTGCGGCGCAGGAATAGAAGAGGAGGACGCATCCGCCTGCACGCTGTTATCTTCGTCACAGGTGAATGTTTGATTTAATATTATATTTAGATACATTTTGATGATTATGTTTAGTTATTATGTATAGTTATATGATGATGATTTAAAAACGAGGGTCTCATTTTAAGAAATTTTCGGGGACAAATAATCGAGTTGTTTTGATGCTTGGCTTGAAATGAGTTACTCATTTTGAGATATTCATTTTGTGTTTTATTTTTGATGCGGCACAGACAAAATGTGTTATGAAAGTTATAGTTTGTTTATGATGGAAAAAGTAGGAAACTTAATCAGTGTTGGATTCAAAAATAAAACCTACTTGAGTGACATACGTAAACGTTGAGAATAAAGATTTGGTTAATTCAATCAAATCATTCGATTGAATTTCTTTTACTACAGTTCCTTAATTACAAGCACGGAGAATAATCAAGTCTGCACATGCACCGAAAAAAAGTATAATTTTTATAGCTATGTAAGTATATTTATATCGTCATGCCAACAGCAATTTATAAATGTAGCAGCCAATGCAAAAATTATGGCAATGATTGTCATAATTCTTGTCTTGCCAGTGATACAGACTATGGCAACGTATTATCGCTAATGTTGCTATATATTTAGCTGTGCCTTCGATAAATATTTTTCCGTGTGCTATTTTGTATTTGGTAATTCCATCTGGTTAATTTAACGAAAATTTTGTTGATCCAATCGTATCTTTTTCTAAACGAACATTGCATATATGATAAGAATAAACATTTCTGTCTTTCTTCACGCAAAAAATTGTGTGTGCACAACAAAAATTTTAGTTGTATTCATCGTAATTATAGTGGATGTGACAATATAATTGTCAATTTAACCACAATTCTGGTTGTGTGCATTATCTTTTCTCCATGTGTATTCTGATGTTACTGTCGAAACGAAAGAAATATATATGTCATATATACGTTACATATATGTGGCATAAATACTTTAGACTTGTACGTATATGGTCCTATACGTGTAGATAATCTTCACATTTATTTTTTCTATTGAATTCAGTTTTAATTTAGTCATCTATTTCTGTAGTACAATGTCTTTAAGAATCCCATAATTAAAAAGCAATTATCTAAAGTGCTTAATTAAATTTAAACTGAACGGGAAACAATTTACTTTTGTAAACGAGTTATTAGATTATATTTATTACTTATTATTTTATATTTGTTTGTCTATTGACAAAATTTTAATTTAAATGACATCAGTTAGTGAAATCATTTTTAACGCACTATATAATATAATAAAATTTTCAATTCTCCAATCGTTTTTCACCGAAAATAAACTTCTCTTAATAAATAGTAACCTATTCAGAGTTACGACCTACAATTTATATTAAATAAATTATATTAAACAATCACTCAAGTCGAGGATTCATTGTCGAAGATTTCGAAAACTCTTGACCCATGAATCCATGATAATTAAAACCAACAAACCGACGATCCTGGCCGCGATGAACTCCAAACGCCCGTTATCACTCGCCGGGCATCTCCCTGACGAACAAAACGCGAATTTCCATCGCGATCGGTTTTCACGAAAAATTTATCACCTCCCGTAGGACATGCATCACCGAAATCTCCGAGTGCCATCGGGCGGCTTAATTAATTCTCCGTCTCATTTCTGGGACGTCATCGATGCCAGCGCGACTAATCTCCTAGGCAAATCTGCGGCATTAATACTACGCGAACGGTGCCAAGTGGCAAGGCTTACGGCAATAAAAACGGCCTCTTTTCAGCGCCAATTCGAATGATAGCGCCTCAAGATAGATGTCGCAAGCCTGGCCGATGAATTGCAAATTTGATAGCTTTTTTCTCCTCGACGCAGCTGCCGCGTATCGGGGCGAGGAGGGGGCAGACGGGGGAGAAAAAAGCAGGACACCTTTGCCCTGGACGTTACTCTCGTCGGGCCCGAGCGGGCGAAGAAGGAAACGGTAGCACGTGCCGGCTTCAATCGAAGATTCTCCACCCTCGTAGCACGGGCCAAGGCGTCTCAATGCGGCCTAACCTCCTCCTCAAAAGCTGTTCAAACCGTGACAAAAAAAGGATGAGGGTTACGCGCGCCGTGCCTTCCTCTCCCGCCCGGCCTTCTTTTCACCGCGCGGATGCCACGCTGATTTATTTCAGTCAATTATCAAATAGCTCCGGCCGCCCGACGTCGCTCGCCCCCGAAAACAAATATTTTTTTCATCGTAGGCGGCTTGTAAATTCGTGTCCATTTATTTACTGTTTTGTCGCGTCGATCGGAACATATGTTGGTTTTTGTACGAGGCGAGTTATAGCTTCTTAGAACGGTTGGGAAGGATGTTTCGAACGGGGAATTGAATTGCGAATGATGTCGGGGATTGTTGTTTTATTGCTCGTCGGACAATGGAGTTGGAGTTTTCGAGGTGGTGTTTTGTAGTTGGCATTGGTATTCAAATTTCGGACACTTTTCATTTCAAAGCCGAGTCATTAAGGTGTTTTGAAATAAAATAATTGATTCATTGTTAAATGTATACAAATGTATTTGAGAGTGAAATCGTTTATGGAATTAGATTTGATGAGCGAATACTATGAAAAACATTATTTTTTACATGGCCAATTAGTGTTAAGTGTTAATAACCTTACGATAATAATAATAGAAATAATGATAGTAATAATAACAACAATGATATTAATAATAATAAATTCGAGTGTCTCATTTTGAGACATTTTTTTTATGTTAAAGACACTTGAAATGTTTCAAAATCGGACACTTGCTTTTACAATGAACAATATGATTAAGAATAATTATAAAAATAATTATAAAAAATCATTAGATGAAAAATGAATCATTCGTAAAAATCATTTACGTTATTAGCAAATTGAAAAATAGGAAACAAAAAATTAAATTGAAAAATAAACATGGAAGTGTTTCTCGCGTTTCTGAGTCTATTCCTTCGGTACAATAAACAACTTTCCCAAGAGCGTGGGAATTTAATGGAAAGATGAGGTCTCGCAACAATAAGGGGCAAACCGCACTCCTAATTAGGGGTGGTTTGCAATAATAGAAGTTTAAGAATTACAAAATTAGTTTACATTACCACTGAATTAGGAACAGAAGTACATAGACGGAAAACAAGTGTTTTTTTTCCATTTTTTTAATACACGTACACACTTAACGATGTTTACATTAAAAATTCCATTATATAGAATCTGTGTTGCATCTACTTAATGAATACAATATTCTCTAAAAGAAAACAGCACGCAGTGATTTACTGTTTTAGATGAGATTTACTGTGACGGCATTTATTTTATTGTAAATTTGTCCTTGCTTACCAATCAAGCGTAATTTGATTCTGGTAAAACAATCAACTTTTCATTAACGAAGTCACAATTGCAGTTTTTAATTACTAATATTTCTATTTTTTTTTTTTTTTTTTTTTTTACCTAATTTTAAACGTTGATACGCTGGAGAAGAAAATTTAAAAATTCAAGTTCATCGTGAAATTAGATACGATCGAGCTCATTATTTTTTTGATTCTGGTACAAATTGCTCGATTGTAGTAAAACTTTTTTCTTTTGTGCACCTATCTAATAATTTTATTATCCAATGCCAATGAAATGAAAGAAAAATCATTTTTTAAATCCCGAAGCTATAAGTCATAGGGAGAAAGAAATAATTGGAAAGAAAAATTAAAAAGGATAGCGAATGCGATGTGAAAACCGCAGACACCCTTGGCGACTTGGGCGTGCGCCTTTAGGGAGTTTACAAGTGTCCCCCAAGCTAAGACGTACAAAGATCCGCACGCAATAATGGGCCGGACGAAGTTTGTCGACGACGACGACGACCGTTATGACGAAGCACTTTCTGCCGCAAGCTGACTTAGCGATGCTCAAGATCGATATGATATTTTCCATATCGATACATTTTCATCGAAAATGTCGATATTCTGCATCAATGCTAGGTATAATATATACTTATATATTCATTCATATAATAATATATTCATTAATTAGTAATGGATTTTCAAATGGCATTTTAAAGCAGGTCAAAAATAAATATTGATAAAAGACAATAGGAAATATGTATTTTTCCGTTTAAAACTGAACCAAAAAATAAAATTATTTCGATACTCAAAAATTGGTACAAATTAATGTAGACTGTATGGATATATAAAATCAATGTCAGGGTAAATATATCACTATATGTCGATACGTATATTTTCCTTATTTTAACATCACTGTAAGCTGACTCACTCGTTCGTGTTTAAATCGCGCGCGCATTCTCCTTCCCGTTCATACGACTTATAGGTATAAGGCGATCGGCGTGGATTCGACTCGCCAGTTCAGATTGAAAGATGAGATTATTTTTCATACGAATCAAGAGCACCGGCAAAAAAGACCGCGATTCGGCCTTTCGGGGAAATACCGACAGTTGTCGCATGGAGTAATCAGCATTGCACGATCATTCTCGTCAATTTTATCCACCTTTAGTTCCTCGCGAAATTCGATCGAAAGCTTGTTATTGATAATTAATCTTTCGTTGATTTTTTTAAAACAATTATTTTTTATCATATTTTAAATTGAGTTGAATTAAAGTTTTGTTACATCTTGATTCGGTAAACATTTAATTTTTTTATATTACAACGTTAATCGCGTCGTTCGCCATTCCTTTTGCTTGTCCTCGCACTGTTTTTCCTCGTGTTTAATTTTATTTTCCTTTTCTGCCGATTCTTTCGCCCAATGACTATTCACGGAAGATTGACCTGCCGATGCCACTCCCGGCTACCTGTATCAAAGCCGATCGTTTCATCGTTTCGTGTAAACTGTGTAATCTGCATATATTACCGATGCAAAGTGAAAAAGTGCAGCGCGACTCTTCAATTTAAATTCATACTCGAATGTCTGTTGAACACAAGTGTCACTTATTGATACAATAATTTCCGATACTCGTGCAATTAATTATTATGATCATCGAGGACGAGGAAGACGGGAAATGTTTGCTCGAGTAATTAGCGACAAATTTAATTTTCCTTCAAGTAGTCGGTCCTTTTTATTGAAATTTTGTTCTGAAATATTTGTGATAAATGTTCTTGTTCATGTATATGAACTGAACAATATTCGATTGATTCGATCATAAATTTAATTGATCAAATATCAACCCAACAGAATTAGTTCATTCAAACTTTTTTCTCATCTCGATAATGTTGAACTGAAGTGTTTTTAACATTGATAAAAGTTTTTTTTCCCCCATTTTACATCAACTTGAATTTAATATTTACGTCCTTGCACGGATAATCTTGTCTTCAAACACTCCCAATAATGAATCAATGCGTGAAACGCCATTACAGAAAATAAAAGCAGCGACTCACCGCGGAACAGAATGACATAAACGGCAGCTACTTATTTCAAGCCACGTTAATATCAATCCCGGCGATAAAAGTTTATTTGCCCGGAGTAAAAATCAATTAATAACTTTTATTGAATCGTTTCGATAACGAATGGCGCAAATGAAGTGAATAATGGCGCGCGGCGCGAGAAAAATGGCTTTTTCAATGGAGAAGCACGCGCGTAAGTATATTTGCATATCGTAAAGCAAGGGAGCCATTAGACGACGGGCTGCCGCGATAAAAAAGCGGATGTCGTTCCAAGGTCGCCGAGGTCGCGGCGCGAGTGCCGCAGGAAGGACGGCCGACGACTTCCGATGGTATGCCGCGATTTTTCCGCCGCGCGCTCCACCGGGTGTAACCTTTTATTATACGAATAACAGTCGTTTAATGGCCCCTTATGAATTATCACGACGAATTGCGCGTATTTCACGCGCATCCAATAAATTCAAATCGCGCGTGTTTTAGCTTCCTATTAATATCGGCGACAAATATTGCGGGCTTTTCGTAATGTCGTTTCATAAAATTGTAGATGTATCGCTCACAATATTATTTTTTTCTTGTTTATTTTTTTTTTTTTTTTTATTATTATTTTACGGCAGGTTAATATATTGCAGCTTTATTTACTGTAGCGCACTTTAAAAATATGACTCTTTGAACTAAACTATTAATATTAAATTTTATTCGAATTATTGATTGGAAAAGTACTCACGTTGTAACAAGATTGTAAAATTTGTAATCGAGGCGATAAAAATTATTAGAAATTATGGGAAACACTAGAAACCATAAGTCATGTTTCAAAATTTATAAATTTGATTGCAAGAATAACTTTCACAAACGTCTACTCGAGAATAAATATTTGTGAAAATTTAATTCATTTGGAACGAAGACCGTGAATTTTAACATTCGTTATATCTTGATACAAAATGTACAAGTCTTGACGAAATGTCAAGATGGTTTTTAGATTAAAAATTTTATTTCATGATTCAGAAATAGTGTTTTAAGAATATTTGTGGATTTGTGGCCGCGACGTCAAACTTGGATTCCAACGGAAAACACCCGGTATAACGCCGAGGAGAAGATTTTGAGCAAATACCCAACGGCCGGAGGAGTGCGCGACTTGTAAATTGAAAGCCACGGTGCTTCGCGCTCGAGGATACTTGCAAGTACGTGAAAGAGCGCGGAATTCGCGATCGCTCGAATCGTCATTTCTTTGTCCGACTCGTTTTTACTCTCAAAACATTTTTTTTTTTTTTCTAATTCTAATAACGTTTAATCGAAATTTTAGTTCAAAATTTATAGTTTGGAATCGGAACTATAAGTTTTTTATTTTTATTTGATTCGAAAAACATAATTTTTTTTTAATATTATTTTAAACATCGGTACATCAAATTTTCTATATATTGAATGTGATTTCGCATATTAAGCATACAATTATTATTTTAAAATTTAAACGTTGTTGATCTCTTGATGCAATTTTGCATTAATAACGTTCGGTTATTCGCCACCACCAACTGTCGATGTAATTCTCCGAGATCTTTTTTTTTCACTCCGTCGTGGTTCGGAGCTGTCTCGTGGAGTTGAATCGGAAGATAATACGTCTTATCTTGGGGTGCGATTTTTGACGTCGATCGATTTTGCGCCCGAGCGTCTATTCACGATCTCGTGGCTAATCCCGCATAAACGCAGATGCTCAAATGCTTCGTGATTCATGAAAGGAGCACGTGCGGCAACGATCAAACAGCTGGATCGTGTGCGATACCTACATCGGCCGGCCTTGGGGATCATTTCCTACGACGGCACAAGACATTCCAGGTGCTCCGTTTCATAAGCCACGCGCAATGATATTCGAAAAAATTATTCATATCAGGTATCCGAGGAAGAGCACCTTCGCTCCGAGCTCGTCTATTTAAGGTGGAAAATTCGTCGAGGGCAAGTACTCGAGATTTCGTTCAAATTTTAATATGATAGCGTTCTTCAAATGTCACGTGATTGAATTGTATAATAAAAAATATGGATAAATAGACAAATGATGGTAATATATTACTATTAGAAAATTATTTCTTATTAAAAAAAAAATGTTTAATTCACTTATCATAAAAATATTGACAAGCGTATTTTATATTAATATTTTATATGTTGCATTGAGTATAAAAACTCATTAATATATGAATTGGAATGAAAGTAAACTATCATTCACGCAGAAAAAAACGAATTGTAATAATATGACAAAATTAGCCCACACTTGACTAGAAAAGTTGCGGATTTTTCATCTTAATTGCAACACTTCACGTACGATGACTTAATAAAAAGATATTGTTACGGAATGCTAATCGAATTTATTTATTCGCATTTAACCAATCGATTAGTTGCCCTGCTTATGTCTTGATTTTCGGATCATTTTTATGACTTGTGAAAGAGCACGCCACCTGCTCGTAGTGTCGAAGACCGTAATCATGATCTTCGTTTTCGAATCTGACACTTCTTTTAATGTCCGTTATTGTGTGATCGGCCTTTGATAGAATACTTTGATGATTATTATTCAAATTAATCAACATGCGTCGCTTAATTTGTTGACTTTTTTTATTTTTAATTTATGTACGTTTTCGTACATGTTGATAATTAATTAAAATAATCGCTCTTATAGCCGTACGTTATCCACGTGGTCGAGAGCGTCAACTGTAAGTGGATTCTATTTGAATTTCCAAACGAATACTAGCAATCCACCTTTCTCAAATTAAACTTGTCCATTTTTGGATCAGTAACGTCAAGGCAGAATTGAATAAATTTGGGACCACTTCTTTGTCCAAAAATTAAATATTACAACGTGTTGTTGTTGGTCACAAAGTGGATACTGAGTATTCAACAATTATGAACTATATAATCGCAAACACTAAACTGCAAAAACCCATGTTTTAAACGTATTTTTAATACGTTCTGAACTTTAATATAAAATCTAATTTAAAACAGTTTTGATATTTTCGATAATTCTTAACATTAAAGACATACATAGATGTTTTTAATTTAAGTGTTTCAAAATAAAACACGTCATGTGTTTTTACACAATGTAATTTTACACGCAGCTCTTGAAACACTTGAAATTGCTTCAAAATCGTGAACAAATATGTTTGATTTGAAATCATTTGTTCAGTAAGATACTTCCAAGTATCCCAAAAAATATGTGAAAATCGTGTTTTAGATACGTGTTTTAGATACGTTTTGCAATGAAACACTTAAACACTTTTCATAAGCTCCATCATAGAAGACGTTTGTAGATATTTTAAAATAAAACACCTCACGTGGTTTCAATATCATTTGAAACACTTGAAGGTGTTTTAAAACAGTGGACAATTATGTTTTGTTTTCTGCAGCATAGCATTTGACTACAATTTTTACACCATTTTGCAGTAAACACTCGTCGCTCGTCGAGCTTGTTTATCTTCGACATTCGATGCGGGCATAATAATACCAATTCGTTACACGGAATATAGACTATCCGAAGTAACGAGGAAATTATGAAAATTAAACGAAACTAAGTATACATCTCCTAGCTTCTGTTAGTATTTACTCATAAGTATTATTTCGTGAAATTACGATTCGAAATTGCCGGCCATTAAATTAAAATATTTAAAATTCTAAGGCCGAAGCGTGGTTAAATATACACGGTTTTCGAAATATAAAAGGAAAAGCCGGCAATTTCGCCGAACGAAACGAAACAGCGGAGCTCGTCTCGTCTTAATCCGATGGCTGTGAGCGCCGCATCGATTAGCACGGCTCATTAAGGTTAATGCGCGATGTGGGTCTAATATACCGCGCTTTATCCTTTCAGGCTCTCGGGTCGTTGAGAGTCGAACGTATCAATTTCTGCTAATTGCGGCACTGCGATCTTCCCGGCCATTGTAAACGCGCGCTAAATTATACAGGAACGCCGAGCCGATGTTTTCTACGCACACCTATTGTGGGTATTAGGTAATCATTTTCGGTCCCTGCTCGCTTTCCAACGTATGATCGGCTGTTTTTGTTTATAAATATTTATATCATGCAAAGCTGCGAAAGTCAAGTACCTCGCGACAGTTACGTTCGTGTGCGTCGCGTAATTATGTTATTAGCGGGGGAAAGTGCATGGAAAGTGGAGTGACGTTTAGTAGATTAAAGACAATAGTGGAGCAGGTGTTTTGTTGTTGCGTGTTTTAAAATAAACCACATTTTTATGCAATTCAGAAACAGTTTAGCGCAAAAAAAGGTTTTCTTTGTCACTTTCAGGATACTGTACTGAAAAAAGAATATTTTAAAATAGTAAACGTAGTTCATAATTTTGAAACACTTTTGCGTGTTTCTTTAATGCATTTCATCTCGAAATACGTTTAAGAAAAGGTTTATTTTATAATATTTACAATACACTTTTGCAAAGTGAAGAGCTTTCCATTGTTTAAATTGTAGGCTAAACTGTAAGGTAATTTATATTTGATTCATAAGTTTCTCACCTTTGATGATGAGTTAAAGTTACAAACACTTTACAATAGTTTACATGTGAAATTATTTGAATTTGTCGTGTGATTAATTTAAAAATACTTGATGTCAGTCGTCGTGAAGTAAATTATATTTTAAAAAATTAAACATAGAAAATTATGGAACTGGTCTAAAAATTATATATGGACAATTAGGGGAGTTTTAACTACGGATTAATCTAACATGCAGTATAATAAAAAAACTGGTGTTTGTTTCACATTTTTTCTCTCAAAGAATCAACAAATAATTATAGTATATTTATAAACCTAATTTATTATACTTTTTTCGCCAATTATAAAATGCTTTTTCGTACTTTACACATAGTTTCTGCAATTCATTTTTTTATTTGTAACAATCATCATTATTATTATAATGACATTGCAGCCATCTTTGCCATTAAATATTACCAGTGTATAGTAGTTATATTTTATAATAATTCAAAGAAGTGTCCAAAATAATGAGAAATTTAAACTCAATTAATCAAAAATTTAATGAACCTTGTATAAAGTTCCTCAAAGGTAAGAACTAACGAAAAAAAGTATCCCAAAACGTTGTCAGATCAATGAAATTCAAAGTGCTTTGCAACAAGACTCATAAATTATATGAACTGACAACTAAGATATAAACGATACAAACACGAATCCGACTGAACATGAAACCGACGAACAATTTTACTTCAAAAATCAACCAAGTGAGCTTCATTTTTATTTCATTTTGTATTTGTTTCTTTTTTGTATTTAAATAAAAAAGACACGCAACACCAAGCACGAAGACACTGCGTGGAAAAAAGTGGTCCCCACCCCCGAAAAAACGAATGGCAAATCAGTGGGACACCAAAGCTGGTCCAACCCCTGTAAATTTGTTCCAGCTGAGCCGTTGAGACACAAAACTGGAAGTAGGTTAGCCAGACCACCAGTTGCGACTGTTTACCTGGGCGCGGGCGCGGGGTGGGGGACGGGTGGGCGTGTCGGGCGGCGCGCCACCTCGCACCTACGTCGAGTGGGGGGAGTGGCCGGCGGAGGGGGCGTGCGGTCGTCGGGGGGTGGGGGTCGTAGCGGCGGGGCGGGGGACGAACAGGGGGTGGAAAAGACGAGCCCGAGGGGAACCCATTTCCTCGGGGGGGAGGGTGAACGGGCCGAGGGGAGGGGGGGCGTACGCGCGACGCGCGAGCTCCCGCGAGGGGTGGGGGCTCGGAGGGTGGCGGCAAGGGTGGGGGCTACCGGGTGGGAGATCGGACGAAGGCGAAACTCGCAACACCCGCGTCGCAGTCGGCGCGGGATCGCGCTACCGGAAGCTCGCGTTGGCCGTTGTTGTTGGGCGAACGCGGTGACCTGTCAGTTGGTACCAGTGCCGCCGAATTCGCGATCGCGGCCCAGTGGATTGTCGCGCGGCCCGGAGCTGTGATAAGCCGGCCGCCAGGTGTCGCGCCCGGCGCGCTTCTCTCCCGCAAGTGCCTATTCAGTGGTGGTAGCGTATAAGCCACGCGGTTGTTTTTGGGCTAACTGCGGCGCGGTACGGATGCGAACATTTCGGCCACGATAAACACCGGGTAAGCCTTTGTTTTTGGTCCTTGTGCTCGTGTTCGCGTGTCAATAATCGTCATCGGACTGAGATTCTCTGTCCGATTGCGACAGTGGATTATTTGTTGCTATCTTTGTCGCGACGTGTGATAAGTTTTATGTCGTCAGAGTGACTACATGATTGCTTATCGAATTCACTCGTCGATTGTTAGTGAACTTTTTTTAAACTTTATGCAAAATAATCGTGGACGTTGATTTTGTAAGTACGAAATCAATTTTTTTTCCTTTTTTTTTTCTTTTTTTATCGTGACGTAGGAGATGACAAGTCATACTGGCTTCTTAATTGTCAAGGCAAACATGTTTACGTTAAGTCGATAAAGATCGACGAAACGAGAGTCTAATTGTTTTTGATCGCGGTTGTTTGCGGGATGTGTTGCCGGTGTTTGAAAATTTGATGATGACATTGTAGAAAGGTCGACTGCGATCTGTTGTAACTTTGTAACGATCATTGTGAAACGGCCGCGTAGAAAGTCGTTGCATAGGTAGCGAACTTTGTACGAATTTGCGTCATGCAAATGATACAATGTGCTTGCAATTACGTACATGGACAATAAATTATGGGTTCGTATATCTATGATATATCGCCACATAATAAACATTACGTATCTTGACCATAAATCGCGTGCATCAAAACATATCGCGATCATAATAAACATCTCGGGCTATGAATATGATTATCTGAAGTTTAAATAAGTCATTCTTGTAGTTTCAATCAAAATCATTGAATTTATCTTTATTCGTCTGTCATGCTAATGCAACGTTGTTGGTTTAATATAATGAATTACGAGGTTATATTTTTAAAAATAAATGTTTGTTTCTTTTTTTTTTAACTTTAAAATTGAATTAAAATTATAATATTTTTTGAAACGTTTGATATAATTTTATATTTATGAAAATTGTAATATAAATAAAGATAAAATCGTACTGAAAAAAATAATTTTAGAATAATTTATAATAAATCGTTTTTTGTACAGTATTTATATTATTCTCAGGTAACAGTAATCAACTTGTACGATGTACGTAAATTTAAATATATTTGGTGTCAAGTTTTGATATTATACATTCTTGTCAAATTTAAATGAATTCGGCAAAATTGTTTTCGTAGTCAACATTTTCCGTTATATTACTTTTTATATGATTTGCAAAAAATATATATTTAAAACTTCATCTTTTGAAAATTAAAATCACAATAAAATCATTGACAGTTTTCGACACTACTTTTTACAGTGCGAACTTTAACTTGATTCTTCGAATGTTTAATTTACTTTACTTTTTTTACTGAACAGATGAATAATTATATTTATTTATTTGTTCAGTAAAAAAAGCAAAACTTCGTTTTCAATAAATAATATATTTTATCTAAAAAAAAAAAAAAAAAACTTTAAAATGAATCTCTTTTAAAATTGATTATCAATTATATGAAGTTGGAATCGATGAGCGCAATCTTGGTACGTCCTTTAACGTCACACGCAGAGTTCAGCGAAGCGTCGCGGCGCTAAGCGTCGGAAGTGGAGCGAACGCGAGGCATCAAAGCGTCCACGTAGAACGATTTCTCGCCGTGCTTTTAGGCACGCGTAAGTCTTCACGCTTCGCGAGTTTGTCGCGTGCGGAGCACCATGTCTGACACGTGCCACCCTTTAAACAATGCCGGCTACGACCCCTCGTGCCACACTTCCGGTCACACGTAATGCAACGCACCTATTTTCACCCGTGATTTCATTGCCCTGCAAAAACCAAGCAGTTTGAAGGTGTGTTTCTTTTAAGTAAAACACTTAAACACTTTCGTAACGCTCAAGACATTTGTAGGTATTTTAAGTCAAAAAGTTTTAAAATGAAAACTCATGGACAAATTTGTTTCATTTAAAAGTACTTGTTACGATAGTGTGACGACCAAAACAGTAATATACTCAATTCAGTAATATACTTCCAAGAATTCCAAAACAACAAACTCTTCAACGTTATAAATATCAAGTGTTGTAAACGTTTTAAGTATTTTTGTAAATAAAACATTTAAACATTTTCTACTCGCTTTTGAAACGAAGGCATTTGTAGATATTTTAAGACGATTCTTTATTTGAAATCAATCAAGAAAAAAAATGAAAATGTAGAGAATAGCTTAAAAAATGCCTTAAATGTTTTTATAATTATTATCTGTATAGTTTTGTAAAAAAAAAAAACTTGAAAATAGTATGCTTACCATAATAGCTTACACATAATTGAAGTTGATTTTTATTTCGCAAACTGTATAGACAATAATAATGAAAAATAAAAATAATGGAATAAAAGAATTGATTCACAAAGTTCAAAGCATTGTTTTAACGAAATTTGAAGCACATTATTTTCTTTTGATTCACATAAATTTTATTAGGTTCGTATAAAAATGAAAATATTCTTTAATCACGTCTAACCATTTTCTAACAATTTTCTCACAAACTCTATTGAATTTGAAAAGAAAAAAAAAGGGAAAAGTCGCATTTCGCAAACGATTTAAAGGCGATGCAAATAAAACGTACGATGTCGTAGAAACGTTCGCGGCGGAGAAAGATAATCACGGCGTTGATTAATTCGCATGCAAACAACTTTCGTGCAAAGAGACGGAATCTTGCATTTTCATTTTCACTCTCTTACGTCAAAAGTGTTGAAAAAATGGAAATAAAATTGAAAAAAGAGAAAAATTAATTTCTAAATTCAAGTAAACGCAATTCTCAGCGAGAAACTTTCATCGCGGGCATCGGCGCAATTATCGGTGTATCAGCTCGGTCGTTTGGAAAAGCGCGTAAAAACGACGAAAAATTGCAAAACCCCGTCGTTCGCGAAACAATCGCGCGCCAAGAGGATAAAATTGCCGATCGAAGCTTTTACGATTTAATCGGCCGATCGCGTAATTTACGGCGCGCAGTTGCATAACGAATCGCGGTCTCGCAGGGGGAACGTTGTTGGCCGATCGTCCGCGCGCGGCGCGTCCGACGCGCGCTTCGATTGTTCGCCGGCGATAGCGCGGGTCAAAGGTCAGCCGCTCCACTGACGTTTTCCTCCGTGCGAACCGCCCGGCCATTGTCTCCACGTGGCTTGCAAAAGAGTCGCAGTGTCAGGTGTCAGGGTTGTCCGGTCGGGTGCGCGCGCACTGCTTAATCCAGGGTCCCCTCTCTAAAAAAAAAAAAAAAAAAAAAATCGGAAAAGGGGCACGCCAACGGCCGGAGATCGGGTTTACAGTTATGCCGGATTATGCGCCAGGGCCACGCTGCCACATAAATTATCCGGCTGATGGAATGCCGCTAAAATGCCGAATTCGATAACCGCCGGCGGATATTTTAATTCGGACCGAGTGCTTTTTGATTTCGCCTCTTCCTTACTTTCCGCCTTGATTTTTTACTTGTTTACAAGTAAGTTCATTTTTTGTATAAATGTTTATCGAAATTTTGTTCAATGTATTTTGTATTAATGTAAAAGAATAGCAATTCTCAAAACGAAACAACTGCACGTTATTTGAAAACGTCATAAGTGTTAAGAGTCTCATAAAAGTGCAACATGCAAACTTTTTGCATATTCGTTTTTGCTGTAATACAGTGTTGAAATGAAGTGCGTTGAGATAAGAGTGATTATGAAATTGCAATTTATTATTACATTTATACTTTGGCATAATTGGACACAATTTGTGTAAAAATGTAATAAACGATCGTAAAAGCGTTTAAAGTGTAAATCTGTATGAAGGTATTGACAGCTTTGATAAACATTTTTATTGCGATTTTCGTGAATTAATGACAGTTCACGATGTGATTTCAAGTTGCAATGTTTATTTTTTCAATATATTTTGTCTTAAAGTAAAAATCACTTAATTCTAATGATTTCCTTTTCATGTTTATGATTATATACTTCTATAATTATTATAAGATTATAATTTTTTACCTTTGATTTAATTTTTGGTTAAACTTTATAAAGTTCAAATAATTGTAACAAGAAAATCGTCATTATTTTCAAGAATGTCGTCGTAATCACATTTTCTTTTCCTTAATATTAAAGTTGTTATTTTCTTTTTTACAAATAATCGATATAGAAAATACGGAAATTAAACTGAAAAAAAAGGTATTACATATAGTTATCTCATAAGAAAATTATTATCCTAAAGCACTTGCGCAGCGTAAATTCTTTCCTCGATTTGCAAGCGTTAATTTCCATCTATCTCGCGAGTGATCATCGAACGTGAGCAATTTCGCGCGCCGCAATTAGAAAATCCATTTGGTGCGATTGCGATGCCGTTTCGCTGATTCGGTCGATTTTTCGTCAAACTCGCGCCACGGACTTTTGGCGCATTCCCGTTTAATCAATTCCGACGCGCGTAAATAATTCGAGCCTTTATGGCACAATAAAACGTACGTCAACGGCGGTGAATTGGCGCATAAATTACAAAAAATTTACCGTTCCGAATCAAAGCCGCCGAAATTCGGTAATTTATCGATGGCGGTGTCGCTTATCTTCGACATCACTTGGCTTGTACTTTTTCATTTCTAATCTGTCGAAATCGTGTAAGGTTTATGTTAATTTTGGTCATGAAAATCGAGTGCACGTGTTTACGGGAAAACGGAGTTGATTTATGGGAAAACTGTTGAATATTTTTACAGCATATCAAAGCTGATGTGGAATTACGTTGTAAAGATTGTTATCTCGGATCAAAAGCTCGCGCGGGACACGAGTTTTCATTTTTTATGACGTACTTGTTGGACGTATATTTTATTCTCAAACAGACCATAAGTTCTACTTCCTTCTTTTTTTATTAGTATTTTTCCACGGTTTTCTATTAGCTGTTGTTTGTTTCAGTTTTTATTTATTGTTTTTTACCTACATAACTTAGAATTTAAGCAATCATTAGTAATTTAGACTTGAATTTTCGGTACAAATCAAATTTTTTTTTTCTCCGTTGAATAATTTTGTCATTTTTTACGTTGAAAAAAATTACGGTATGTGTAAACAGTGTATAGTTGGCTTAACTATATTTATAGCTGAATATATATTATTAATTTGAAACGAGTTTTTTATCAAGAATTTGTATACAAGATTCAGAGAAAATCATAAGATGAAGTAAACTGCAATCATAACAATTTTATTGAAATTTTGAAATTTCAAAAATTTCATTGCAAAAACTTTTTAATCTAAAAAATTTAGTTACAAAACTTTTTGCTTTTCTAATTATTTCAATTTTAATCGAAATGAATTGTAAAATCATTCGCACGATTGTCAATGAAAAATCTTGCGATTGAAATTTTCCCATTCACCAAGATTTCTTATTTTGTCGAGGTATCCCAACGGAGATTTTTCACAGCATCTTTTTACTCAAATTATGCTGTTTCGCACAAGTTCATTTCGTAGTAAAAGCGCGGTATTCGGCGTCAACAGCAATGGTCAGCGTCGCGTACCGTTCGATACAAATGTCGTCGCAATTACGATTGTATAAGTACCTGCGAATCGTCGCTAGCGTGTACGTATGCGTGTGCGATCCGCCATTATGCTAATGCGATTCACGTAAAAGCGAATTCCGCCGAGTAATGACGTTCAACGGAATTGTCACCTCTACGGTTCTAATTAAGTTAGGAGGAAAAAAAGGTTCGCGGGAAAAAAAGGCTAAGTTATCAAGACATTTAAAAGTGGGTGTTTCTAAATTTACAGTAATAAAGTACAAATTTTTAATTAAAGGAGAAAATAAATTTTGGCAAACAATTTCAAATGAAATGAAGAATAGTTATTCGAAATTTAAATCTAATGTTAATTATTACGGTGTAAATTTAAACCGATTCGGTCAGAGTTTTACACATATTTACAGCAAAAATGCAAATGATTAAGAAAAAAGAAAGATGTGAAAATCATGTTTAATCTACCTTATAACGTAGATATGTACATCTTTAAGGAACAAAATATCAATTTTTAACTCCGAAATATTATACCTCATCATTCACCCCACATAACTTTCTCCATAAAAATATGATCTTAGTCGACTTTCAAAATAAATAAATACTTAACACGAGTAATTTTTTCACATCGAATGTACACCGTATTTTTTGCAGTGCAATTGTGGACTTAATTTCAAACATGTCCACCACAATTTCATTTTTTTAATTAAAGTAATAATTTTTTTATTACAATTTTCGCCCGTTAGTAAACAAACAAAAAGATTATATCGACAAAGAACGATTCGGCTGAAGTATTGATGTTTTCAAAAAACAAAAATATGGCCATTATTTGACTTGAGAGTGTAAAAATTATAAAATTCTAAGCCATGGACATTTTGGATTGAATAAAAACGAAATCTAAGACACAGAATACAAAATAACAAACCAGAACCAAACAAAATATTAACTTTTGCCTCGAAATTCGTCCAAGTCGAAAAGTCGTGGCACTCCGCCACGTGGCCATCTTCACGGAGATACGATTTCGAATACGAGGAATCAGTTATTTGGCTATTAAAAGTATCGTTTTCGAGGAGAAAAAGGAGGCGAGGCCCGCGTAAAGGAGACGCGTCGACTCAATAAAACATTTTAGTATAGTTTCGAATTGGGAATGACGATCGGCGGAGGTTATCGCAGCGGCCCGCTGCCAAAGGAGACTCGTGAGAAAGAGGCGCCGCGTTCGTGTATCGTGCCAGGCCGCAACCTATTACACCTGTAATATTAATGAATATTTATACGGAGAGACTGGCTGGAACCTATTTTTCGATGTCACGGTCCTACTTCGGCTGCTCATTTCTCGACTGACTGTCCGATTCGGAGTCGCGTTCACGCGAGGAAATATGTAATGTATACGGAACCCGTATACACACAAAATGCGCTGAAATGAAACACGCCGGCCGGACCGCGTTGTTGTCGCTCGTTCGTCTCGCACTCGATCCCGAGTGAAACTTGTGATTTCAATGTAAATAGCCGGAAAGTTCGGTCAAAATATTTTCGAAGCTCGTTTGTCGTTTAATTGACTGCTTCGAGGTCGCTGCGTTTGGATAATGTGTAATTGAAATTAGATACGCTGGAATCGTGATTGAAGTGTGCTTTATTAATCAAATTGAAAAATTTTTGTATTTAATTTAAAATTCAGCCGTATGGTATTTCTGTTATAACTATCATAATTATAATAATTAATTTTAATTAACTCATAGTAATTAATGGATTTGAAATATTAGAAACATTTTTTTCTTTTCAAGATAAATTGAATTGTTTTTAATTAAATATACATAAATGAGATATTCTGAAAAATGAATATTAGCTTTATCTTTCCAGCCTTTATTAGCTAACGTAAAAAATAATTACAAAATGTTAATTGTTAATTGGCGTTAAAATCAAAGAAATAAAATTATCAAAATACAAGAAAGAAAGAGTTAATTCTGATTCGTAAAATTCAATGAGAAATATTATTGTAAAAAACAATCCGTAGGTAAGAATGTTGTTTACTTTGCGTTTCGTTTGTGATAATCGAAAATGAACGCGACGGAATATTAGACGAAGAACGTCAGGTGGTCGAAGCGAAAACTTTTGATCGGAGATTTTCGGAGAGTTCGTAGCCGTTCGCAAACATGTATGCATGGTGACTCGTATATATCGCACGCCTATCAGAAACCGGATAACCTGCCGTGTGAATGGCTTCTACCCAATCAATTTTTCAGCCAGTCGGTAATGGGTTTGAACAAACTGCCGCGGTGTAGGTGGCGGCCGAGTAACAGGTTCGTCCAAAAGCCCTTTCATTTCGTTATTAACGTTTCGTAACTTTGCTGAGTTTCCTCCGGCCGAAAACAGAATAATCCATAATTACAATAGATTTAGCGTTTGTTATTATACCATTGAAAAAAATTACATTAAAACGGCATCTAGCTTTCTTGTTACAGCAGAGGAGAAATTGTTAACCTTCAAAATGTTCAATTAGAGTGTGAAATTGTTAACCCAACGGCCATTGCTGTTGAGCCTAAATTTTTTGATGCTGTTTCAACATGAGAAAATCTTGAATTAACATTCAAAAGTTAGCATCGATTTCAATGCTACTTCAAACTGATTTTTTTTCCGTGACCACTCAGAGAAAAAATATTGTATATATCTCTTTCAATAAATATAATGTAATAATATTATAGCTAGTACAAGTATTCAAAATTTGTTCAGAGAACTAAACGCCAAAAACTTGAGCGAAACGCATTTGTAAACTTGATACAGAGTATATTTACTTTGCCAAGCAACACTGTCGCCTTTATGTTCTGAATTACACTTTAACTGTTTGACGAGCAGGAATTATTGCAGTCGATTGATTGTCTGATAATGGGGGTATTGAATGGTGGGTGGAATTAACGAAGCGTGCTGGAATTGTTTATTGATCTTGGCCGTCAAAGTAGTTTTCTTTACGAGGAAGTTCTTATTTAACATGATCTTACGGTCTATAGATCTCCCATTGGCCCACTACTGAAAATCAATATTATATATATATTAACTCTTTTGTGACGTCTTTGAAATTTTCAAAGTTTATTGGTAAATAAAACAAAATCGAATAAACGTGTCTGCGCTTTTAGAAAAATGCAAAATTTTATCTTATAAGTAGATTATTCTCATCATTGATGAATTCTATTTATTACAAAAAAAATTAAGCGTACGTTTTATGAGCATATATAACATATTATATATAATAATAAATAGATATGGTATAATAATAATATAAATAAAAGCATCTATTTAGCAATAATATAATTCTTTGATTTATTTCGAATATCTTTGTGAGAAAACATAAAAAGTGCAAAAGTTAAAGTCACGTAATTGACATCACACGCGAGTTTATTATTTGCACTTGACGGAAAAATTTACACCAAAGTAGATTCGAAACGACGCATAGCGAACATCACGGCAAGTCCCTTCCACAAAACAATTAACAACGGACTATAAACAAGCGGGAAAGCGGTCCCCGCATCGCATAAATTGCACCACGATACTATCGCACTTTAATACATCGTACTTTAAACGCGAAAGTTGTCCGAGCGTTTATCCGGCGACGCGCGTATGATCGGAGATGCGCGTGGCTCGTCTATCGATCGTCCCTCGCTGACACGGCGGTCCAAGTTCGAGGTCAAATGGACGTTCCGTTTCACCCGGACATCCGTGATCTACTGACCGACTAGCTTTTCCGCGTGACACATCGTCTTTCTTTTTCCCGCCAAAATTTTCAACTTTTCCACGTGGCAATGCTTACACCATTTCAACTTCCCTTGCAAAACGGTAAATGTGCTGATACGTTAAGACTCTTAATTTAAGAGAATATTATTCGCCAATTGGCGAAATAAAAATATATTTTTAATATATCACTTTCATATTAAGAATATATTGTTTATATATTTTTTATAATTTATTATATTTTTATATATTTTTAATTATTTAACTAACTTTAATTAATTTTTATTAATATATTAATATATCATACAATATATTTTTTCCTTATATTGATAATATACTCACGATACATTCTTAATACACCAACGTTTCATTTTAACTTAACGTATAACAGAGATGTTGATTATTTTGAATTACGAATTTTACTTCTCAATTCAATAACATATATTATTAAAGTTTTTTAGAATTACACTATTTCAGGTTCTTTTTTAACCCTATAGGTTATTTCATTACAAATCAGTCTTATTCAAACTCCGTGAGGAATTAAAGTTTAGCTGGGTATTTACTTCTGATTTTCACATTATTTTCGGAATAATGACTGTTACGACACTGACCGTGCCGAAAGGGTAACAAAAAGCGCCCGGAAAAAAGTGTTTTCGTTGCATTTCGCTTCGGATGTTGCGTAACGGCGATCCGTTTACCTGTCCCGGCGCCTCCCTTTCTTCGAATTCCCGGGGTTTTCTTTCCTCCGCGCGTGGATAATTGTACGGCTTACGTGTAACACGAATCACCAATTTCTAAATCATCTTTTTCCTCGTCTACTTTTTTTTTTCTTTCACTTTAAAAATATTTTCTAACACTTATGTAAGGTACAACCTTCTGATGCTTTTTGTTTTGTCAAGTTGCATTTCGGGCTTCACGACAGGTATTCCTCAAGAATATTGGAATTTCGGGAAACGAGCGGCTAATTTGATTATGTAAGTTTCGTTGGTGGATTTAAAAAAAGTAAAGATAAAAAAGGAAGAAAAAGTTAAGCATTATGTAGCTGCTTTAAAATAATTTTAATATCGATAAATAAATGGCTCATGTCGAGTGATTGATTGACAATGATCGATGATAAATTATTATTTCTGCGCGAACGCTTGTCATTTATCATGATTAGTTTTCAACGATTACACCTTTTTCGCATAACAATGTTGAGAACCTAATTACTACATCTTCAATAAGTCTTCTTTTTTTCTTCGCTTTTGTTTTTTTTTCTTTTATTTCTTCCAGCATCTCCTTCTTGTGATAAAATTTCGTTGCACAGATTTGTCACCACAATCTTCGTAGAGTTTCCACATTTTTCGACACACTTTCGTGCGCGACGGCTGTCTTTCTTTTACGACGTTGTAAATTTTCGTTCACAAACTCTCGCTGCGACGCGAACAAATACTTAATTCAAATTGATACTTCGTTACTTCAAATTTCCTCGTTATTTCATTTCGGAACATACGAAATAATATTGTATAATCGTTTGAATTTCGAATGTTTTTAGTTTTTAATATTAAAAAATCACATGTTCTCACGTGTTGCTTTTAATACTGATCAACGATATTTAAATGATAGATTTTTCATTATTTTTAATTTAGATTTGTAGTTTTTTTTAATTGTAAAAAATAAACTTTTTATTTGATTGAAGTAAGAACAAATTTTTTCGTTGTTTAATAAATTCGTTGAATCATATTTTAAAAATAAATGGAGTGTCAGCTAGATTGAGCCAGAATTACTACACACGAGATTTAAAAGAGATAGAATTATATTTGCACACTGAAAAAACATTTCTGTAAAATGCTCAGAAATGTAATTGATTTTTTTGTACGAGAAGTTTCTTACTTATATGATAAAAAACAAAGATCTTGATGAAAATTATTTAGTTTACATACCTTAAGACTATTTTATTTTTAATTTTAAACATAGTCCATAAAAATTTTCTATTACTTAAACTAACTTATTATACTACCTTATACACTTCTACAATTTAATGGCATACATAAAAGGAAGATATTTTATCGTTTTACTTACAACATTTCATTCGTGTATTAAAAAATTGTTTCAGTTCCAAAAAACAAAAACGCAATAGAAGTAAGAAAATTGAATGTTTTCCTTTTGTTTTTGAAGTCCCGTTAAACAATCGTTAAATCCAAATACAATTAGAATGAAAAATTTAAATTTCAAACATTATAAAATTTGAAATAAGTTTTGAAATTTTATTCAATATTTTGAATAAAATGTTGTGTTCAATACTGATGATTTGAAACAATTCTGAAGTATACTATTATAAAATTTATAATACTTGAATCTTGGAATTTTAATTTAAACGAAAACTTCGATTTGACGAATACAAGAATCGCACGTTAAAAATCAAAATTGCATAAAGTTAAAAAAAGTGACAAAAAAGATAAATTTCTGACATTTCAATAACTTGCGACGATGGTCGGCACGGTCTAAACAGAAGCAATTGTATCTCGCGCGAACAATTATTTATAATTATCGGCGGCTCGCTGGAATCCCGTGTTTTGCTATAGAAGTACGGCTTGAAAGATGGCGCGCGTCCGAGTTAAATCTAGCACGAGGTTGCGGTCGTAAGGTTCGTTCGGGAATCGACGTCAATCGCGGCTGTTATTCGGTGTGCGCAACGCCGGGGCAAAAAAGGCCAGCGCGCCGGTTAAAAACGTTGGGAAATGGCCGTTTGAGCGCGCGTGTTTCGCGGTACCAGACGCAGACACCCGACCGGTCTCCTTCTGACCCAGTTAGCGCGCCGCGCGTATACCGATTCGATAATGGAACGCGACAGACCGCCGACATTGTCCGTCGCGAGTCGGCGGCTTTTCCTCAACTGCGGATTTTCATACCACTGTCTTCATTAGTTCTAATTGATATTTCGCACTGTTATGGAATCGACGCAGCTGCTTACGCAATGCCCCGAGAATCGGCACTCTCGATTTAGATTGCGCGCAATTTTCAGAACATTTGCAAATCTTAATGATGAAAATAGAATTTCCCGTGCATCGGCGGAATTCCTGTCAATTTTTTTTTTTGCGAATTAAAGTGACTTTTTAAATCTTTATTGCTAGACTAATTTTTTTAATAAAAGTAATAAATTTAATCAGTTTTCGAAATAAACATATTTCAGTGATTCTGCCACTTTTGGAAGAACCTTGTTTACGTCGAAAGAAATATTATATAGTATATGTTGCATTGATTTTATATTGTCATCGATAGAATACAAAAACACGCCATCTCAAACTCAGGTGTGCCGTTGGTATCGTAAAAAGCACTATCTACAACTCAAATGGGCCAAACCTACTGCGTCAAATTATGACCGTTACCTCACTTACAATATGATTCTGTTGGGTTATCGATATCGTTTTCTCAATGTCTGATTACCAAAAGTTTTGAAAAAAAAGCGAAAACAAAAAATAAAAAAAACAATAATGAGTAATAATTACAGCAACAATTTAAAAAAATTGAATGAAACAAAAATTAAAGCAATTTTAGTGTTTACTGTTTACTCTGCGTATGAAATAATTTAGATTTAGAGGTAGACGAATAAGAATTTGAATTACGAAACCTGCTTTTGATGTAACGATTTATTTTTGTATCAATCAATAGCCAATCGATCGTATTTATAGATCGTTACATTTGTAAGATACATACCCAACTGAAATTACTTTATCTCGTGAAAATTGACTGTGAAGATGTTTTTGAAATCACCAAACAGATATTAATTGACACATTCTCGCTTCAAAAATAGTCGTAAACGCGCGAAACTTGTTTCAAGTGTGAACAACATTGAATTGAGAAACATGTTTCTGCAAACAAAAGTGACACTTTTTCTTCAAGAATATATGAAACGGACAATGTGACAGACGGTAATGTAAGGTCATTCAAAAGTTGCCAAAGTCCCGCTAAAGTATTTCTCAACTTTGAATCTACGCCATATTCCATATGAAAGATATTCATCATTTTTTCGATTACGTTAACGAAAAATGTATTCCAAAGTAATTAATTCAAAAATCGTTTTAAAACAATGAAAACGTGAAATAAAATTAAAAGTAACGAAAATTAATGTGACAAGTTAATTGAAAAATGAGATTAAAATTTACTTCGCAAGTTTAACAATATATTTCTTTGATGAAAAATCGATTTTATTATTTCTTAGAATTAATGAAAATATTCTTAACTAATAACTGACAATGTAAAATTGAAATATTAAATTTTTTGAAATTATTTTTCATGCATATATTATACTATTACACACAAACTACAATAAAAAATATTTATAATGAGAAAAAAAAAGCAAAATTTGAATTTCAATGGCATTGACCGTGATCAAAATAATTACTTGATCCGCAACGTTGTTCCGAGATTGCAGAAAGAGGCCCACGTAAAGGACATTTCAACTCCGTGACACGAAGTTCACAGTAATGAGTCGGCCCATAAAGTCCTTACGAGTCGAATTATCAGTGGCGTCATCTGCCGAATAATTCATACGATTTTTATGACGCGCAATCGCGAATGCCGGACGTGTAAAGGGCCCGGGTGTCTGGCGGCTCGTATCTGGATTCAATTTCGCAAATAAACAAATAATATCAGATAAGATTGATGCGCGGCAGTAAATACCGAGGTTAAGCGCAATAAAGCAACGGCCGCGCTAGAGAGCGTGATTTAGAAAGCTCGGCGACGTCCGCCAACGCGCGAATCACGATCTTGAGATAAAGCTCCCACGATGGCCTCTGATCTTCGCCGCCGGGACAACTTCGGGAGGTGTCACCGCGACTTCGTAAAACTCAGCCACGACGTTTTCCCTCTTTTGTCCTTTTTTTTTCTCTCTTTTGCTATCTCTTTTCGCCAGCATGCCACCCAAATATAACGATTTTGTTCTGCAATATAACTATCAAAAATTTTTTAAAACGTAAGGAATTTTGGACTTTATAAAATGTACCTCTTGATTTAAAACTGTAAATTTTGAGTCACAATTTTTAATACTATTGTAAGAGTAGTAATCTTTATTTCAAACAATCATTTCATTTTGAGACATTTTTCATGTTTGAGACACCAAAATTGTCTCAAAACGAGGCACTTGTTTGTACAGTGTAATTCGAAAAGTATTTTGTTCATTTTCGCAAGGCGTATTATCGTATCGTATTATCAGTACGACACGGTCATAGATGGCGTTCTTTTTTGCCACGAAAATTCGAAAAACACGATTTCGAGCCTTTGCGTGGGGTCGTCGTTTGAACGTCAACGCGGGCCTCGCCGCGACGAGCCGTGACGCAATAATGTGGCAACTTTATACGACAATTATCGCGCGAAACGGCCGACCGAGCCTGTGAGAACCTATTAACCGGCTTATGGAAGACGCCCCCTGCGTGCGCAGCCACCTGTCCGCGTGCCCTTTGTACGCGTAAAAAAGTCCCTAACGATTTGATGCCTAAAATACCATGGTGCGCAGCAATCTGCGTAACGTACAATCTTAGGCGAACCGTAAATAACAGCTGGACGCGCGCAACGTTGCCCGAGTCGTTAATTAATAATTGATTAGACGCTCAGGCGCTTTTTCCCCTACCATTCAGTCTGTTTCAATTTCCGATGAAATGGATGATGATTTTTGCGAAAACGCTTTTGGTCGGGATTAGCAATCTTTTAAAGATTCGCTTGGTCAGAAGGAGGAAGCGATTGATTAATTTTTTTCTTTTAATCATATGGATAAGAATTTAATTTTTGTATTCTCATTTTCAATCAGAAAGGTTGATTTAATTTATTTATTAAGTAGAAACAATTTGTATTTGTTTTAATAATAAAAAGCTATGGGAAAAAAGTCTAAAAAACAGTCTGACATTTTTCGAAAAGTCCCAAATTTGACAGATTATTGGGCCTTCGGGATTTATTCACTCAATCATTTTTGAAAATTTTTTCCAAAGTTTTCTCAACTTATTTTAAAACTTCTTCAGACTTTTCCGTACACATCATTTTTATAATTATTCCTTTTTTATGGTGAAAAATTAATTATCCCAATTTAAAGTTAATTAAACTTTGAATTTATCGGAAAAAAATCATCGCAAATAATCAATATTTATATGTTGACAATAAAAGACTTATTTCATCTTCAGAAAATACTTTACGACTATGAATTTCACAGTTAACCAAAAAAACTAAAATATCCTATGCTTGTTCTTTATCATCGACGTATCTCCTTAAACTAACATAATCGATTGTACCTACACGAAAGTCTATAATGAAAGTACATTCGTCTTCGAATTCTTGAGTTAGTAATGTAAAATCAAATGATAATCAAGGAAATGAATTTTTTTTTTACGTAGAAGAGAGAAAGGAGTATCGATCGTAGTCGCCGCTGAAAGCCCGCGAACAGGTGTTTTTGCCGGCAAGGTTTCAGCTCGAGCACGCAATCACGTGCGCACACGCGACCCACTGCGCCACGGTGTGAGCTGCCGATTTTTACTGGCCATCTCGCCGAACGTGATCCATCTCGCGCCGGTGCAATTAGGAAATCCATTTGGCGTAATTGCTCGTGCCATCGTCCGCTACTGCGCTGCGTGCCCCCTCCCCCCGGCCGCTACTTTTAATCGGAAATCCGCGCGATAAATCCACCTCGCCGCGCCGCTAATTCGCTTTTAATTAATCACGACGCGACGCAAAGCTGCCATTGGCAATTATTACTCAAGCAGATGAGTTGACGATCGTAAATG
>JABFOV010000962.1:0-29585 GCA_022817685.1 Aradophagus sp. ZL-2020
ATAATTTCCTTTATTTCTTCTTATTATAGAGAAGAGTACATAAGTTTAAAGACATTCGAATTACATATATTTATATGTTTAATTATTTCAATTTGGAATTATTTATACATTTTTTGAAACAATACAACATAAATTCATATATTAGTAAGACAATTTTAATTTTTATTAACTTATAAATCTTCTCCTTGGATTAGTACAGCAGTAAAAATAAGTAATATAAAAAAGTAATACAATAAAAAAAAAAAAGAAAAAGAAATAGAATTTCTGTTATAAAAACTAAAATAGGAACCAAATTTTTTTCGTTGGTAACGATTCTTTGAATGTGTAATCTCACAATTAAAATAAACTTGTATATATATAAAAAGACATTCTTCAATATATAGTTAATTATGACTATTCATAATAGTCGATATGGTCTCCAGATTTGAATTTGCCCTCACAAAGAATGCGTATTAAACGGTCAACTGTTTGTTCAGTCGTTAAAACTTGTTTGTTCTCCTGCATCTGGTTGAATTGTTTTTTAACTTCATCATTGCCAACGTCATCACATATTGTTTGTAACATGTCAGTTTGTACTGGTCCCGGAGCATAATTCAGAACTTTTATATCTGGATTTTCCAGCGCAAATGTCTGAAAAAGAAAAGTCTATAATTAATACATAATAATAAAATTCAATAATAGTATAATTCTAATATAATTTTACATTTTTATATAGATTAATAAAAGAATTAAGGCAATTATTATTAAAAAAAAATCTCACTTTATCAGTATAATACTAAATCTAAATTAATGAATGTATACCTTAAAAAACATCTCTCGTGCTGCTTTACCGCAACAGTAATATACAACTGATTTCATTGGTTTCAGAGCACACAAAGATGTAATGTTTATGATCATTTTTTCAATTTCAGTACAAGTTTCAAAAAGCTGCACAAACACACTGTTGAGAATTGAAGGTGCAAAGACATTCAGATCAAAATATTTACGCCATTTATCAAAGTCCAATACATTTTTCGTCTGTTCAGTAATGTCTCCAATTGAACCAGCATTGTGCACCAAGACAGCATGATCATATCCTTCAATACCAGTTTCTCCCAAGCCATGTTTTAAAATTTCTAGAAAAATTAATTCATGAATTATAAGAATAAAAATTAATATTAAAATAAATAACTGAATAAATCGGAAAATTAGTGAAATGCAGGTGTTGAAATCAGATAATAAAACATTAAAATGAGCTTTAAAAATTGTTTAAACAAGATAAGAATACTATGAATCACATTAATTACAATACATTTGATAAATGAATTGTGTAATCTGTATACAATTAAATTTTCCTTAGTTATCGAAATTTAAGAATATTATCTTACTATTGAGTTGTTCGGCAGTTGTGCAGGATAAATCGACGCTGTCATAAACAACAGTGACATGTTTAGAAACCTCGCGGGACACTTCCTCAAGCTTTTTTTCATTTCTCGCTAACAACAGAAGTCGTGAACCTTCCTCCATGAGGTTGGATAAACTGCAGGCGATTTGCCGGCCAATGCCCTGGCTTGCCCCGGTTACCACCATGAAAACCTTGCCACGGAACGGTGACATTGCCTGATTAACCATTGATTCGAATTGTCAAATTGAACTTGAATCGACTTTTAGTCACGACTTTCCCACTCGCGTTTTAGCAAGCTGCGTCAGTGACACGCGCCACTTGTTCACGTACTTATAACGTATAAAAATGTTATTTGTTAGAACTTTGACTTTTCGGTGTTTTAAACTTAAGACCTTTGATGTGAATCTTTGTGAAAAAACTTATGTTTTTTTGTTTTTATATTTTTTTTCACAATTGTTAGAATACGATTGTCGCAAAATGCACGTATTTCGTAAAACTTCAGAAGAATGCGAAACCGCTGTTTGCCATTCGGCGCTGTGTATCATCAAACGCCGAAAGGATCAAGCTTCTCGAACGCAGGGCCGTATCATTCGACCTCTACCGTCTAAGTCTGTTTATGTTGTTGTTGTTTTTGATGGCTATGGACTAAATCTGTTTACATTGATTCTTTTTGTATTTATTTTTGACATTTTTTTAATGTTTTTGTTTTATGTTTGCATGCAATGTTATTGTTATATATTTACATTGGTCACAAAGAAACGAGAAGTACTGATAAAACCATTGTGTGTGTAACAAAACAAGTTTTTTGATTGTTTACAAATTTACAAAGTGAAGGAAACATAAACAAACATTGAAAATCTAAACATTAACAAGATCTAAAATAAAAACAATAAGTAAATTAAAACACAATTGACATGTATGCTTTTTATATTCATTTATTTATGTTTTTTGACAAGTTGAACTTAAACTGAAATTAATATAAAAACTGTTTTCTTTCCATAGAATTTTTTCAAAACAAATCCATACTTTTATGGGAAATATCAAATTCCGAACCTTCTAGATAACATTGCCAACTAACTAGGTTGAAAGGTAAACAAATAAGGACAGAAAAAACACGATTCCCTATAAGTTTATCTTTTGTCCTCTCGCTTTTAAAGTCGTCAATTGACAGCACTGCTTGCTGATGCTAAGACCGCGCGCGCACGATATAATCTAACCTCAAAAGTGAGGTGTGCACAGTAACGCACAGTAACTCGTGGTGAAAGAAGCACGTGAGCCACGTGAAGACGCGAGGCAAGAGCACAGTTACCACTCGGCCAAACCATGTCCTGGCTTTTGGGCTCGCGTTACAATCAACAGCAGCAGAACTTCTCGGACTACGTGCAACCGCCGGGCGCCGCTGGGGGCGGTGACAGCGGCGGCAAAGATGATAACAAGGATGACAAAAACCAAAGAAAAACCATGGAATCGTACAGGTTCGACTCGAGCGCGCTGGAGCGCGCCGCAAAAGCGGCAAAAGAACTCGAGAGATCAGGTGAACGGTCCAACCTAAGACTGATTTTGTATGCAATATTTATAGGATGAAAAACAAGGTCGCGTTTGACTCTGAAAATTGAAGAACTTTATTTTCATCGGAATTTATTAATTAAAACTTCTTTTTTTCTTATTGTCACTACAAGTATTTCTTCCAATGATCGAATTTGATCTTTCTGACAGGAAGAATACCAAACTTTAATAGATAATTCACAGTTTTATTGAAAAGAATTATTTTTATCTTTTTTATTAGACTAATATCAATGAAATTATATGATTTGAGTTGAAAAACTCGTGGACTAGTGATAGGTTATGTAGTGTTACATAAGGATTGTTATCAGAGAATTTTTAGGAAGTTCCGCTAATTGCTCACATCTAAATTTTTCAAGATTCAATCCAAAATCTTTAATGATTTAACTCAATTTGCATTATTAAAGTTTGTTTACAAATTTGATTAACAGTAAATAATTGCATAATCACTGGCTGATTTTTTGCATGTAAAATGTTTGAATAAGTTTAATTCCGGAACGATTACATATAAGTTTTGATAAATACAGCTATGGAATAAATTAGTGACAATTCCTTATTTAAAGCTTAAAGCAAAAAAGCAATTACAAATAATCAAAATGTAACAATCAAATAAAATGTATTGTCAGTATTTGCATAAAATTCAAATAGATATGTATACTGATACCTTTATTCTGATAATTAATTTTTATTGTCATTCAATAGCCAATGCAAAAGAAGCGCTAGAAATAACAAAAATGCAAGAAACTACAAGGCAAATGGAATTGCAAACGGAAGCAAAAAAATATGAAGCAGCCATTGAACAAATGAAAAGTGATAGGGGTAAATTGGACGCCGAGGAACGTAGAAGACTATTACAGGAAGAAACAAAGCAGCACCAAGCACGCGCACAGTACCAAGATCAATTGGCTAGAAAGCGATATGATGACCAGTTGGCTCAGCAACATCGAATGAATGAGGAGAACTTACGGCGACAGGAGGAATCCGTCGCGAAGCAAGAGGCGATGAAGAAGGCGACAATAGAGCATCAGATGGCATTGGAAAACAAGAACTTTGAGAAGAAGCTGGAAATGGAAATGAGAGCCAAAGCCAAACTCAAACGAGAGAACTTTGATCTGACTTTGAATAAGTTGCGGACCCAAGCAAAAGAGAACAGAGAAACGACGTTGGAATCTATAAAGTAATTTTAGATTTTATAAGTACGATTAAGATTATATAAATATAATCCATATAATAAATAGTTTTTAATTTATTATTATGGACAAATATAATGTCTATTGCTGTGTTGATGTAGAGTAAATTGTCATTTTTTCATAAATAGCGACTTTTTTTGGAATGATAATTCTTATAATGAATTTTATAGAAGTAAATCTTTTTCAGATTATATGGATTGGGGGCTAGTGCCTTTCTCGAGAGTCCTCAAAAAATTATTTCCGCAGTAGGAGGACTATCGCTACTAGCCGTCGGCGTCTACGCAGCAAAAGGAGGCATGGGAGTTTTGATGCGCCAGCTGGAAGCTCGTCTTTCAAAGCCAACTCTTGTGCGAGAAACGTCGCGTATATCACCACTCGATGTTGTCAAACATCCGATTTTATCAACTCGTAAGTTCCTTGAAAAACGTGAGCTTTCACGTAGCAAAGATGCCTTGCGCGGCATCATTCTATCACCAAAGATAGAGGAGATGATGCGCGACGTAGCGATCGCAACAAAGAACACAAAACGCAACTATGGTACGTTCCGTAATATATTAATGTATGGCCCGCCTGGTACTGGAAAAACACTTTTTTCGAGGATGTTGGCGTACCACTCTGGTTTGGATTATGCTATCGTTAGTGGTGGCGACTTTGCGCCTCTTGGTAAAGAGGGCGTCACAGAAATCCATAAAATCTTCGATTGGGCGAATACTTCACGCAAAGGTCTGCTGCTTTTTATTGATGAAGCTGAGGCTTTTTTGCGTCACCGAAATCTTCCTAGTAACTCTACCTCCGAAGGCATCTCAATGGACCAACGAATGATGTTGAGCGCATTTTTGGAAAAGACGGGTACGCCCAGTCGAAAGTTTATGTTGGTGTTGGCATCAAACGAACCACAGGATTTCGATTCTGCATTAATGGACAGAATTGATATGAAAGTAAACTTTGAACTGCCAGGGTTGGAGGAACGTGAGCGTCTAATACGTCATTACTTTACCAAATATATTTTGGAACCAGCGGCTAAAGGTAGCAAGAGATTCTCAGTCGAACAATTCGATCATACTTCTTTCTGCTCAAAAGTCGCGAAAATGACCGAAGGTTTTTCTGGAAGGCAATTAGAGAAACTTGCAATTGCCTGGCAAACGGCCATTTATTCGTCAGTCGATGGGAAGCTGACAGAAGAACTTGCATGGAAGGCCTGTGATCGTGCGATTGAAGAATATCGCAAAACGGTGAGCTTTCTATTGTTTTCTTATAAATTATATTTTATATAGAGTTTACATAAATTAAATTTTCAACAAACCAATAACTAGATCAAATTGATTGAACAAAATATCTTTTCTTTGTTTCAGATGGAGATGAAAGAGAGTATAAAAATGAAGAATAGATCGCTAAATGTCAATGAGGCTCTTCTATCCAAAACGATGCTTTCGATTTATGGCGACACAAAGGGAAAAAGTCCAGATACAGCCGATGTTGAGCCGCAAGAGCCAAGAAAGAATATTCAGACTGTAGTGTGAGTGCGATTTTAGATTCGCTCAAATGAAACCAAACAAATCGGACACATTTTAGCCGCCTTAGTGTACCTAACGAAACGTACCCTTGATTTATATATCGACTTTGCCATCTCTCTTTCATGTGTACAGAGTCACAATGCAAATCCTTATTTCGTTTGATCTGAAATAAGTGTGATTACATTAAATGCACTAATGTTTCAGAGCAAGTAAACATCAGTGGCATGTAATTACTTGTAATTAAATGATATGTACATTCAGAGTTAATTCTTTTATAAGACTTCAATCAACTGTTGGAATTTTGTGTTAAAGGGAAGTGTTTGTAAGTGTAGGTTGAACCGGACAATTTGTGGAAATGATTCCACGTTGTACGAAGGAATTATTTTACAGTTGAGTTTGACCACAAAAACCAATTGACTAGTTTCGTCTTAAACGTCGAATATAATTATCATTGTTGATACATTGTTATGCATCTGCGTATGTTATTATATAAAATAGTAATGCGAGCATGGGCGTACGTGTGCTTAGTTCAAAGGATGAATATATTATAATAAAAGAACTTTTAGATTTTCATTGGTGAATTTCATTTGATTTGATACAACCTTTGAAAATTTATTGAATTATTTTTAACATGCAAGTTTTTTAGTAGCAATTTTAAGAGGGATGTAAAAATTTTTGTTCAGTTTTCATTTAAGTTGAAAATAGATTTTTCCTTTTTATATAAGAAAAAAAAAAATGCTGTTATCAAGATTGTACAAATTACACATAATAAACATTTATTATGTGCAGTAAGTAAATAATATAACTATCATATTTATTATACGAAAGTTAAAGACGATTTTACAACATTTGCTAATATCTTTTAAAGTAAACAAGGTAGATGAATATGCAAGAAAATGTAATAACGCACCTGCGATTATATTATCGTAACTTGGTTTTGACGTTGATGTATGGAGGGTAGTTGGACAAAAGGCGCTCACGTTCATCGTAGTATCGCCATCACTGTGATTTAACTTCCATTGGCAAGCGATGTTTTAATTATAAGTTTTTACTTAACACACGATACAGTCAAACTATCTTTCCTACTAAACATAAACGAAAAAAGAGCCTTTTGAACATCAACTTTTTAGTCCTGATGAAAGACAATTAATTAATTACTTATTGTTGACTTTAAATTGGGAACAACTTTGTGCCTGTGGTTAATAATTAGTTTTGCAACAATAATTACTGCACAAGTTCATTCAGTACTCAAATAATTTTTGCTTTTCACTTTTTTATTTCTTCTTGTTAGTTAATTTCTACTCTTCAATTAGAACTTGAAGGACTTATTTGTTACTCTTTATACTGAGCTATTACGTCTATCAATCTTTTTTAATTAACAGAGTAATTTTGTTTAATAAACTTGTGTGCAAATATTGATTTATATGGTACATTCTGATGATGTCTGTATGATATTGATAAACTGTCAACAATTCTATTGCATCTGTAAGCACGACTAACTTTTTATATCGTTAATCGATAAAACTTTGACATGGAGAACAAAAATCTACATTTGAATATTTAAATTAAATTTGAATAATTAAAGTTGTCTACCCATATTTAAGACAACTTTTCAGACATATTATTTTACACATTAATCACTCTTCCTTTCTTTTGCAAACATTTCATTTGTTAATATCTGATATGTAATAAAACGGAAATGAAACTGTGCACTTTCGTCAGTGAAAAACAGCGCTAAATGTCAATATTTTTTATTCCTTTAGGGATGATTTTAAATACAGATACGCTTGCAAAAACGTTGACCGAAGTCGCGTGTAAAATTTATTATTTAGGATGTTCGTGTGCAGAGCAGCGCGCGCTTCTGACATGCGTGGTGTTTGATCTTAGCGCCGTTAGTCACTAGTCAACTTATAGCGCTCAATTGCTGGATGAGCGTGCAGTTCGTTCGCGGCTCCTCAAGTGTTACTCGCTCATTCACTTGTCAGTGTCACTTTCTCGCACCTCGGTCTATTGCCGCGAACTCGCTGAATGCGACCGATCGTCGGGTTTATCGTCCCTTTATTGACTTTTGACAAATTTGAAATAAATGTAATGTAATAACTTTAAAAATGTACAAAAAAACAACAAATTAAGTAAACAAATTTTTTTCTTGAAATAATGTGATTCTTCTTTTTTATGTTTGTTCACAGTTGAAGTATAGTATTGCAAGGACACGATTTTTAGTTTGACGCGGACTAGAAAAGAAGGCGGGGAAAAACGGGATAAAAGGTAGAAAGTAAAGCTCAAAAGGAACGCGATGCCGAAGGAAGCTTAAACAGTATTTTTTTTTTTTTTTGCTTTTCCGCGAACTTTGATCCACGACAATCACATGGATCATTTGACAGTCAAATACATGTCGAAATGGTAAGTCGATTCATTTTTTCCCAACAATAATAAGCTGTTACGATGAATTACAATTTACGTTTATTTTGTTAATGAATTGTTTTTCATTTGACAATATTATCAGAAAATGATACATTGGAATAAATTGCCGCAATTTATAATGTTTTCTTTGCGACTTGACTTTTGCTTTACATTGAACGCAACTTACCAGTAGCTTTTCCAATTTTCACCATTGTTCGTACAATTTCGACAATTATTTTTATTTGTTCTTTCGAGACAATGATAGAGAATATTTGTTCTGTCCACGATAATTACTTTTCCTTCTGTTAACTTATTCAATTAAAGTTGATTAACAAACGAGCTTTCGCATTTCGAGCTCCGAGGAGATTGATCTCTTTTGATAAACTCTGCTTTTTGTGATGTCTTCGCTGCTAGCAACGGCGTTTTAAAAGTTAATTTTCATAGTATATTGGAATCAAAGAAAGTTTTACTTGATTACTTCAATTGAGTAACTTTTACAAGACGAAAGTATTCCAAAGAATCTTTTGTCAGACTGCCATGCTTCATTTTTTGTTAATCTTGCAAAAAAGATTAAGCTTTTTATATCGCCAGTTGAATTATTTACAGTTTTTTGGTTGAATAATAAATATAAAAAACGCATGAAAGAATGGTCAGATAAATCTGTCTGGTTCAAATATCATAGAATAATATAAGTCGCCATGAATAAAAAATGAAGATTACAACCTTAATAATACGAAATTTTCTAAAAAATAAATTTAAAAATATTTTGAGTACGTTTTATATACATTCAAAATATTATAAGAATAGCCGGAGCATTTTTTACATGTTATGCATATATTTGCGTTATTTAAGGAAGTTCCTAAATTATATAAATTTATCACAGTTAGACACTTCATTAGGTTTTATACCAAACAAATTGTATGTTTATTGGCATGAGTCATAACTTGATAGTCGATTTAATTTAATTAATTCAATTAAACCAGTCAAATAAAATTTTGAGATGAGAAGAAATGATCGATTGATATGTACTAACTAAAACGTTGAGAATAAAAAAATATCAGTGTACTTTTATTAAAATGGGAACATTTTTATAATTAAAACTTAATGGACAAACAAATTTTATTAGATTCATTTATTATGTTCTTTCAATCTTTTTACGTCTACTCTGTACTTTCACTGTATGTTTCTTCAGTATGTACTAAGATAAGTGTTAATAAAATTCAGTAAGTAAACAGTAACATTCAGTAGTACAAATAAAGATTTAGTTAAAGCTAGAATAACGACAGTGATCTGAATAATTTCATCGACACAATTAATTCATTTTGTTGATTTTCAATTACAGCAATTAAATTTCCTTCCAACAACAACAAATCGTTGAAAATCAAATGAATATTTATTTGTTCCGAGTAAAACAAAAATCTTCTCACCGTATATACACCAAATTAAAACTAACCAAAATAAAAAAAAGCAAAAACTCTCAACGTTAAGAAAACTGATAACAATGTATATCTCTTCAGACGCAATTTAATAATGAGAATGAATTGCCAATACAACTTAACTCGTGAGTTCATCCAATTCTCTTAAAACCGGTTTTTATTTCGATTCTTCGTTTTTTTTTTTTTTTTTTTCCCCCTAAAATGTTACGACAAAGTAGACGTTAAGATTGCATTATTTATTCATAAACATCGGCGAACACTTTGGCGCTTTCGGTAACCAGGAAGTTAATAGTTTGTTATCGTGACGGCTCGCGATTAATCCGGCTCTTATGGCAACGAAGAGCGGCTGTTACGCTGATGATGTTTGATCGCGTCCGAGGTGCGCCGGTGTCTCCTTGATGAATTAGCTCGAGCAAACGGTCGTTCGACGCAATCATTACCAAATGATACCGTCACGAAATTGGCCGGCCGTATTTATAGCGCCTGTCACCGTCGCCGGCGATTGGGAGGACAATGCGCCAGCCGAATCATATCGCTTTCCCATTAACGTCATCACTCGGCGCAATGCTACTTCGCTTTTCAATCTTCATCCCCGATCGACCTCGAAAGCAAACATTGTTCCACTGGACAACGATTCTTTTCCATCTTTCTTTCGCTTCCTATTCACTTTCGTGTGTTCGTTTCGTTCTTTGTGTTCGATCCTCGATCACTATTTCGGGGTCTGTCGAACGAAAAGACCGTTTTAAGGTCAACGGTCAAACAAAATTCAGACAAATGTTAAATTAACTTAATTAAATTACGTTGAAAAAGAAGTTTAGTTGATTTTTTTAATCTCTGAATGTTTAATAAAGCTTTAACATGATATTTGATGATCTGAATGTTTTGTTGAATTGGTTGATAATTCGCATCTTTGAGGGAAGATTTAGCGAGATTCCTTTCTATCAAGAAAGTCTATCTAAACTTTTTTACACTTTTATCAAAAATACGTTTGATCAAATCCATTTTCCCCAATTTTTTCGAATATTTCCAAAAAAAAAATCTTTGTCATTCAAGAATATTATTTTCCTTCTAAACGACTTGATGAAAATGTCACTATTTCGCAAGAAAATTTATTCCCCTTAAAAGAATTGCAAAAAAAAACAAACAGATATTGTTCTCCTGACAATATTTTATTTTTAATTAATAAATCAGCCCTGTAAATGCTCGTTTCTCCAACCCTGGAAAAAAAGCTATCAAGGTCCCCCGTTCACGTGTGTTTCTTCCGGACTTCTTGGGTTGCTTCTTTATCCTTGATATTTGGTTTCTCGTTATTAAAGATAGGGCCAGGAAAGAGACAAATTTTGTTTGACTTGCGGGCCATTTTTGTTGGTCGCGTGATGCGCCCGTAATTTTCTGATCGAAATAATAACGTTCGCGGTGCTCGATTCGTTTGTTTGCTTGTTAGTCTGATTTGTTGATCGAGTAAACAGCGCGCGCGCACGCAACGGCGCATCAATTTTTACGCTCCGTAAATTCGTGTGCTAAAATTGTAAGTGCCGACAATGCCCCAAGTAGTTTTAACGAATTCACAGCGGGAACATTTACATGAGAATGACGGCGATAAATCGGGACCGACGATTTTCTGACGCAAAACATTTTGGCGATGATCGGATACACGTTTCCACGGCCGAAAGAAAGCGCACTTTGCGCCGAGGACATTTTTTTTCTTTATTTGTACGTTTACTTTACTTGATTACATATGCCGTAAAACGTATTAAACGGTTGAGCAAATGTTGATAAATTCGTACGACATCAATCTTGAACTTGAAGTTGGGTCTGCTAGACCCGGACTACTTCCTCTAAATGAATTGTAATGAAATTGATACTTTTTGCAGTCTCTTTTTTTTAGATCTTTTAGAACGCAGTAGGGCGGTATATGACGACAGTGTTTTTGTCGACAAAAGGATAAAAATGGTAATTGGTAAACGTTGTATATTCACTGAGAAATCGAGCATAAGACAATTACGATATACGTTGTAAAAATAATGTATATTTTGTCATTTTTGCCGTATCTTGAAATAACTAATTTTGTAATATTTTATCATTTTACTAATTTATTTACTTTCGGAAATCTACTGTTTTTTTTTTCGGTAACTTCGGTCACTTTATAATGTTTACATTTACTTTTTGTCGAGTCAAATTTCATGCTATTTTTATTATAATCGAATGTTAATGCCAAAATTTTTGCAGCATATTTATCCGCGCATTGCCTCCGTTTATTCGACTTTTATTTATGCTTAATGATTTTTTATCAAACATTTTTTTATGCGTGCATGTCGCCGTTTTGTTAACGTATTATTTGTTCAACAAATAATCCCATCTAATTATAATCGCACGAATCTGCAAATCAAGCGCTTAATTTTGCTCAATTCTCTGCGAGCGTTTAACTGACGCGTCATTAAAGCAGATAAGAATTACAATCGCGCCGATACGGAAACGATTCAATAAATAAAATATAACGTACACTCGTCGCTATCGTTTTGTTCGTGTTTTCGTTGCGGCTCATTTTATCAACAACGACCAATTTGCACGGTCAGTAATTTGAATCATGCATGCGGATTTTGGCCCGCGACCATGCCGCTGGAACTAACGAACCTTCCGTTGCGATTATTCGGAAGATTACAGCGGATCAACCCTTTGACAGTATTTTCGACCTTGTAATTGCCTTTTGTCCCTTTTCCCGATCGCTATCTAAATTTACGTGCTTGTAATTAATAAATGATCACACACTTATTAAACTGTAGTTTAGTCAATTGTAATTGATCGTTATTTACTTTTTTTTTAACCCTTTGTAGACGAATTGCGTCACAAGTAGTCTATTTAAAAATTGATGCGTAATTTCCTTCTTCTCATTTTATTGTTTCTCGCCGGCTGTCATTTATTCATTATTTTTAATACGATTTTGTTAGATTTTGCCGAAGTAAACTTCCCTTTGAATATTGTTCAACAATTTGAAATTCTAGACTATGCGAAACAGTTTACAACGATTTTAATTAGGACTGCATTGGTTTTTGTAAACTTTAAAGTTTGTTTTTTAATCTGCTTCATAAAAAGTATTTCTCATTTTTCGTACGACTTCCGATTAAATAGCCGTTTTTCTAGCAATTCCAGTAACAAATCCGTATGCTTTTTCGTTACATAAATTAGATTCAAAAGTCAAGTCGGCAAATTTTGGGCGGATGACATTATTTTTTCAAAAATTTCATTTCAAATTCATTTAAAACTTCAAAGTCAACATGAATTTTAGATTCTATTTAAAAGCCCTTCTTAAATACTTAATTCCTCGATGAAAACTCAAGCTCTTTCCTAACTTCCATTACTTTTTTTTTCCCCCCCTTTTATCTGCGCAGATAAACATCCTGTTCACATTTTTGTAAATAAAGCTGATTTCGTAAGTGCATTTTGTAATATAAATTACAGATTTGGTTGTCCAAATATCAATCCAACAATTAATTTTATAGTTATTTCGGCGAAACATTGTTTTTAATGTGCAGGTTTTTCTCGGTTCGAGGAGCGATTAAAATCGTAAAATCGGAATATAAATCGGTTTCGGAATAACTCGGAGTACCGTGGGATGGTCGTGTGGAAGGTCAACCCCGTGCCGTGGGGCGACACATAAATTAGTAATAAATACATCAAACCATTGATAAAGCTGACGAACTTGATCGTGTTGCAATACACACCGAATTTTCATCAATGATATTCATTGAACGTGGGGCCGCATGGCGTTAATCAATGTCTTATGAATATTCAGACGATTCGGCGCCGGGACAGAAACGTGTAAACACGCGCGCTCTTGTCTCACGAAATCGAACAACTTTTTGGCATTTCGAGTATCCCTTATTTGCGCAGTTTTTAAAGACCGTTTTATTTGTTTCTTGATTGACAATTGTAGAATTGATGGAAGAAGGAAAAAAATCAATAGGCTAATTCAATTACTTCTTTTGTTGAAATCTAAAATGACTTTACATATATTAAAATGAACGGCTGAATTCGCAATAAAATAAATATTTTTGTTAAACAATACATTGAGTCAATAAGCAAATGAATGTTTTATTTTAAAGTGCAAAACGTAATTTAGAACATTTTTTTGTTTTTTTGTTTGTTTAAAGTTTTAATTTTAAACAATCTTTTTGCAGTGCAACTTTTAATGCCCACATTTACAATTCCAAATTGTTCTGTCACTTTATTTCTTTTCTTCTCCGCGTGATACATATAAATATTATTGAACTGAATAGTATGGAAATAGTTTCCTTTCCGGTAACACTGGGAGAATTTTCTGTTACACTGAGTACGTTATTCCACAAGTTTTAAGCGTTTATCGTTTTATGTCGAATATTCTTGTTATTAATCTTCCAGCTTAAATCATTTTTCTTCATTTTTAATTATAACTCGTGTCATCTTTTTCGAGCAAACAAAACGAACCATTTTTATGTCTAATTTGATAACGAGGAAAGTAGATAATGCAGTTTTTGTTTGATCAACCAACCCAACGTATTTTCATCATTAGTTTTTTCAATAATCATCACACTTGACGAATAATCTGACTGCAGCGAATGAGTCTTATGAAACCTTGTTAGCCATTTGAAAGTTTAAATCACATTATCCCTCGTCAACGAAAGTTCCATCCTTGATTATGAATACCTTGATAGCGAAAAATGAAAAAAAAGGTGAAAAAATGATCTACATATTTTCATTTTTTATAATCTTCATAACTGAAAACGCTTGCATCATACGACTTAAAATTAATAATAACTAATAATAAGATTAATTCTAAAATATAAATTAACTTTCGTCTTCCGGTAATTTTCTCCTCGTAAAGTGGATTAAAAACTTAGTTTTGTTTTGAATTTTCTAAAACAGTAGACATAACAGACAGGATATCGGTTGTACATTTTTTTGAAGATCCTCAAAAATCTTATCAAAATACACTAGAGGCTTAAAGTATATGTCGATACAGAAAAACCAGTTTAATTTATCGACATCGAATTAAAGTTTCTCGTATCGATTTGCGTGCAGAATTTAATAGCATTAAACACACCAAGAGACCGACAGTCAAATCGCATTACTTTCGAGCCTGTAAAACGAATGCAACTATCGATGATGCTTGAAACGTCAAATAACTGCAACGAAATCGACGTTCTCACAAATGAAAGTGTTAAATTAAGATAAAGTTTGTCAATAATTTGTTCATTGAACAATATTTTAAAACAATATATTATTAACGTTATTCAAAAAAAAAAAATGTTTCTTATATTTTTACCCTCAAATGACCGTATGTTTTTCATCGTCCTTGAATCATATAAATAAACATTACTTGATTTATATCTTTTTTATTTCGGGTCTAACAGACCCACGCATTCATTCGAAGGTTAATGTACATGAAAAGAACATTAAAATAGACGTATAATGTAGATTTTATAAAATTGATAAAATTTGTAATCTTCTTTTGTTTAACAGACTAACGTAGATTTCAACAGTCCGAGCATACAAGAAAAAATACTCGAACTGCAAGAGAAACTTTGTCACAATGGATCGGTCTTACTTTCAGGTGATTAAAATATTACAAACGCCCTTATTATTTGACAAAACAATTAAAATACATAATTGTACGAATTTTATTTTGTCATTTCTTCGTGTTGATTAAACCGTCTTTTGAACTCACTCTCATCGGTTAATATCAATTCGTAATTTGTCTACCCGCATGAAAATTATTTTTTCGCTAGGAACTATAATTATAACCGCTATTTTTATATTGTACGTTCATCAATTACTATAATCAGTATCATTAAATGTTAATTAATTTATATTAACATGTTCTAAACGTAATCAATGAAATATTCTTATTGAAGGTTGGTGTCCCGAAACGTGGGACGGTATACTTTGTTGGCCGTCGACGTCGCCCAACGAGACGTCCATACAGTCTTGTCCCTATTACATAGCAGGGTTTGATTGGCAGGTATAATAAATTCTTTCATTTGTTTAATAATTGAAAAAGAAATATATTTATAGATCTGAGAATGCAATTGGGTTGCAAATTGGGTCTTTTATTGAAATTCCTTTTATTGAATGAAAATTGGGTTGCAAAAAGAATCCAATTTTATTCAATGGATATTTTATCGAATCGTATTGATATAAAATAATACAATTACGATAAACAATATTTATACATCCCTCGAGTCCAATTATTATTCACCTTTATTTAAATTTTTTATTTGATTCAATAAATTTCCTTGTAACGATCAAAGAATTCTTTCTTTCTGTTAATCGATCGCAGATGTTTTTTCTGATACTATGTATACCTGCAAAAAATCAAAGTTAATTACTTTTCTTTCTTATTCTCTTTGAGTTTTCGTAAGACCTACAGTAAAGAAAAATCGTTATTCTTGTGCTTCTTACAGATGTTATAGTAGAAAATATTGAAGTATATTTTTATGTTTAAATCTATCACAATGTACGTTTGTACTTATTCGATAAAATAATGACATCAAATATATTTGAATTAAAAATGTAAAAGCGTTTGATAGTTCAAAGCTTGAGAATTTACTTTGAGTAGAGCGAAAAAAACAGGGATGAAGAGACACTTATGTGCGTGTATATTTTAGGCAAATGCAACGAGGCAATGCATGTGGAATGGTCAATGGTACTGGAGCGCGGAAACGAACAGTACTTGGAGTAATTATACTCAATGTTATAGCGCTCGACTAGTCACCGTTTTGATGGATCTACCGGAACACCGTCCAGATAATGTCACGTTGATTAAGGTAACAGTCAAAAATGAATGTTTGCGCGTCTAAGCACGGAAAATGGAAAATTGATGAAAAACGAGTGATTCCAATTTCAGCATCAATAGGCAATTTGCAGCTGCATTAAGAAAAAAGTGTCGTAGAATTGATTGAATAATTTCGAGATGAAATGATTTGTTTTTTTGAATAGGTATTTTTGTAATCAATGTTAAAAGTATTTATGGAATTACAACAGTATTGTAAAAATACCTAAACAAAGAAAGTATATCGTCACTATCTGATTTTTTTTTTTTTTTTTCGAAAACGTATAATTTTTTCAGTGAAATAATAAGAATTTAATTTAAATACTATTAAAAAGTATTCAAAATAACTAAAATTTCGAGTACAATCTTTGTTGATAGCTTAAATTATATTAACAATCAAGTGCGTCATCTAAGATTGTTAGTTTAATAATATATTTAAGTTAATATTTTTTATTTTAATTGATGTTAAAAGGATAGCTTTTTCCAATTGCTGACTTTCGTAGAAACAGTCAAAGTTAATAAAGATACACAACAGCATTGTAGATGCGGAATTTAATTTCTTTAATTTCTTTCTTCTTGTACTTCCATGTTTTCAACTTTACGGGCTGTTTTGTTAAAGTACAGCGGGAAAGAAAAACGTGAGATTGCAAAAAAAAGCTCCTGGATGCGAATGTAAATCCACAATGTCGGTAAAAAGTTTTGTTGATAAAACAAGCCGTTTGAATGTCGTTGTATCCAATTTTATGGACAAACGCAATAGCTAGCGAAACTGAACATACACATAGAATGTACAGTAAAATTTATTTGATATATATGACAAATGTCCCATTTGCATACAAACTTATTAGTTTACCTTTTCAGTATGAAGTGATTTTTATTCGCTTATGATCAGCTATCATTTTACGTTCACAAACAGATCTTCTTGAATAAAGAAAACTTTTTTACAGAAATATATTTGCTTAAAAAAGACCATTCACTTTCACTTAAAGTGTTTTTGTTGAATCTGTGCTTCCTTTTTTTACTGAATGAATTGAATATTGAATGTTCAATAATGTTTCTAGCAATTCATTCCAATAGTGAAAACTATATCAACCATTGGCTATGCGGTCTCTTTTTCCACCCTTGTGGTTGCGTTCTTGATACTGGCAATGATTAAGTAAGTAGCAAACAGAGATGGACAGATTTTCATCACAAATAAGACGCGAAATAGAAAATGTCAACTTATAAATTCAGCTTCAATAACTAAATCATTACTGTTTTACTACTTCAATAATAATAATAATTGAAAAAACTGAGGTAGCGAAATAACAAATCATAATGACTTATTACTTTACTACTCCTTTCATTATCACACTGAACTCTTCCGCGCGCGTTCAACCAACCAAGTACACTTTTCGCATGCAAATTAGTAACGACCGTTTTGCCATCTATTTCCGTAAGTCGCGTGCGAGGCTTGCTAATTTTAAAATGCTGCTCATTTTGTTTGAATTTTTTTAATCTCGCCATGGCATCTGCCAAAAAGGATTACCCCACATCTGACGCGCTTTGCAAAAACGACGGGACGGACTGTCATCGCCGCGGAGAGGAGCGAGGCAACGATCAATTTTAGTGACTCAAAAGCTCGTTAAAACGGGCGTGTGTTTATTTAACAAATTAAAAGACGACACTGAATTTGTTACGATTCACTTGTCTGCTGTCACTGCGCTTGAAAAACGTGATGAAAAACCATTCCTTTTATCGTTTCAAATGGTACGAAATTTCTATCATCCGGAGTGACCGTGAGCGGCTCACGTCGCGTTTACTTTTCACTATTTTTATTTCAGCTTGTTTCGTCTGAATGATTTCGCCAAATGATTTCGCATTTGGCGGTCTTAACGGATAACATTTGGGTCGCTCATTTCGAGAGAAAATTTTTATGTAAAATCGAAGAATAAATGTTCAATTATTTTTCTTTCGCGCAATCTAAAGTAGCTGCAATGATTATTTTCTTTGGAGTTGTTGAAATGTGTTGTTTCGATTTTAAATACATTTTTTTTACGTAAATTTATCGTTATAAATTCAGTAATTATTATTACTGAATTTATTACTATAATATAATTTTATTTTATCATACTAGTAATAAAGTTATTATGGCTTTTTTGTTATATTTTATTAAAATATGTTTTTATTTTGATTACAGAAAATTGAGATGCTCGAGGAACATGTTGCACATGCACCTGTTTTCATCGTTTATAACTCGAGCGGTGATGGCGCTGTTAAAAGACATGCTTTTCATATCCGGAATTGGTCTAGCATCAGACGTCCTGGTGAAGAATGGCGCGAGCTACTGGCTCGACGATGACATCGAAAGCAATTGGCACTGCAAAGCCTTTACCAGCATTTGGCAGTACTTTATTTTGGCCAACTATGCCTGGATCCTCATGGAGGGACTGTATTTGCATAATCTCGTATTCTTTGCCCTTTACACCGAAACAAACTCGAACATTATAGGATACATAGTGTTGGGATGGGGTACTGTTAAAATTCCTTTTATTGACCGGTTAACTGAATTTCAAAACATGCTATGCAAATAACAACATCCTTGTTGCATAACATATTATGAGGAAATGGAGCTATTAATATAGCTATAATATAATAGATATATAGCTATAATTACTATTTTTATTTATTTATCAATAATTACAATAGGAAACTTTGCATATATTTGATGTCAATATTTGGAACAATGATTTTTTCTTAATGTACACTTGTTGAGTTATGTCGCTGTAGTGGCTGCTCCAAATCAAAATCAACATGAAACTTCAGTAACATACCGCAACCACAGTTATAAACTTAGTTTTAATAATCACTGTGTTTGAGCAAACTTTCTGTAAAGTTTTCGATGCAATGTTTTTGAAGTTTCATGAAATTAATTTGAGAAGATAAAAGTAAAAGTATTCGGCCTTTTTCGGAAACAATATCGTGAATCGTAATTAAAAATTGCATTATATTTGAAATTTAGAAAAACAAAAAATCTAACTCCTAATGCACTGATACCGTGAATACATTTTACTCAATGCGAGAAAAAATCATTAATTAAAAATTGAAGAAATAGCGTTCCATTTATTAGTGTAACATTTATGAAATTTTTAACTCGATAAATATTGAATGTATAAATAGAAAAATTGTTTAATAAGAAAATATTTCTTTTAAAAGAATGAAATTCAATTAACCGTTTTGACGAAAAAATGTCAGGCAAGCAATTAATCTTTGCGTGAATTTGCAGGACTTCCTGCAATTTTCGTTCTACCCTGGGTGATACTTCGAAAAATCTACGAGGACACATACTGCTGGACCACCCATAAGAATTCCTTCCTCTTTTTGGTTATTCGAGTTCCTACGATGCTCTCTATACTTGTTAGTAGAAAAGCTTGCGGCATAAATATTCACGCGCAAAGGCCGACTGCTCGTTGCATATGCAAAAGATATGTTAACAATATTTTAAACAGTCGTCGATTATAATTTGTAAAACTGACATTTGCATTACTTTTTACGAGCGCCACGAAGAAAACAATCTCCTCGTAGCCGGTTCATCGTGGCTAAACATTTCTAAAGTGAACCGACACTTAACATTTAACGGTCACAAGCATCGGCTGTTGTGTTGACACGATCGACATTTATTGATTCACTTTTTACCTTTTTCAGATTAATTTCATCCTTTTCGTCAATATCGTTCGGGTTTTGTTGTTGAAACTCAAGTCACCAGTTGCTGAAGAAAACCAAACTTACAAGTATAATACTATTTATTATTTTGTTCTTTAATAATTTTTGGTGTAATAATACTGAGAAAAGTTCATAGAAATAGGAAAACTTATTTTCCTCATTATTTAGTTTTCAAAGTATTAACTTCTTTCAGATAAAAATTCTAAACTTTTCAAATAACTATTCCTATGTTAGTGTTTCAATTCATCTATATATGCATAAACTGACTTATAAAATTTTATGATATTGCGAAATGAACAATAATTGATTGCTTAAATTTGTCAGGAGATGGGCCCGTAGTACTTTAGTACTTGTACCACTATTTGGAGTGCATTACACAGTTTTCCTCGGCATGTCCTACAGCATAGGAGTCAATCCGACCGTCGAAATAGTTTGGTTGTTTTGCGATCAACTGTTCGCATCTTTCCAGGTGGGCTGTGACAATACCATACCACTTTCTTTAAACAATACATCGATAGATTTATCAATTAAATTATATTGCACTGAAATTCAAAATTACCTATTGATAATTTATGTACATTTTCAGGGCTTTTTCGTCGCCGTTTTGTACTGTTTTATGAACGGGGAAGTGCGAACAGAACTGAAAAGGTCCATTCGCTGTCGAAGATTTTTTCACAATCGCACCAATCGTCAATGTAGATCGTGCCCGATTGGCTCAAATACGTCATATCGTAGTAACCACAAATTTTTAAGATCCCGCAATTCAAACAACGTACAACGGCCGACTTCTTGGTTCAATCAAAGTGCCGATGCAGCTAACCGTAAGATGCAATGCAGTATCAATCATTCCAATCACAACGCTCAAGGTATCTGGCCTTAACTCGCGTAAATTGTTTTTTAATAGACATTATTTGAAAACAAGAATTGCTAGTATTCTTGTCAGATGTTTATGAGGTTCTTTGCAACTTTACTAAAATGTTTGACTCATAATTTGATTTAATTAATTATTGTATTATAAATATCAGAAAACTTTATTAATAATCCGAAACGTAAAGTCAAAGTTGCAAAGAACAAAATTGTTATTATTGGAGAAAAGGTGTAATTAATTTCAAGTAAAGGGAAACAGAAAAGAATGCTTTGTAACAATTGCGAAGAGTTCATTGCCAGTATTTCTATATTCGCGATCAAGGCGAACATATTAAAATCGATTGGAATGTTTACAAAAAATTTAATATCTTATCAGATCTAAAATCATTATAGTTGATCATTACAATCATTACAACTTTGAATCTTGAAAAGTACTCAATCAATTCAACTTAATTAATTCAGTTAATTTAATTAATTCTATTTTTTTTCTTTCTTCAATATACAATTTATATAATATATTAAATTTATCAATCAGTAAGCTTATTAATTCAATTTTCTATCAAAAAATACAATAAATATTGAATGTTAGAAATTAAAGTGATCTATTGATATAAATTCCGAATAATTAAAAAATTGAATTAAAAAAGTATTAATATAATTAAAGACGCGGAGAAGTCACTTTAAGAATGGCAATTGAATTCGAGTACAGACGAATCAATAGGTGGTGAATTTGTTGCGTCGTATGTAGATAATGCAAGGTGCCTATTCGAATCCAAAAGACCAACGATTTGCAGCTGAGTCGTACGAGAAACGTAGAACCAGTCTTATTACCGGTCAATCTTATGATGACATCAACGAGAGCGACTCGACACTATGCACCAGGATGGACGATCTGGAATCCAATGGTGCTACTTTCGCTTTGTGTCGCAAATGTGAGGGAGACAATTTACTGCCATATTATTCAGACGTGAGTTAAAAGAGAAGTCTGAAAATAACAAGAACTATAGCGAAATTAATAAGTAACTTTTTATTATAGAAATACGAACTACAAGAAAATATACATTGGAGCAAAATATTAACGGTAAAAATTAATTTGTTTCAGACGCCAAACACTTTGGAAAAAAGAACAAACCCCAGGATTCGACAGCAGCATCGTTGGAGTGACTCCGAATGCTGTCACTTGGCATACGAATTACATAATTTATACCATCATGCAGATTCTTAATTTATTTAAATCATATCGCGGTAACGTATCAACGATTTAAATAAAATCAAAAAGTTATTTGTAAGAGCGTTTTTGATCTTGAATTCATGAATCAAACGTATATATATATATATATCTACAAAAGGAAGTTCATTTTTTCTTTAATATATTCTTTAACTAGTTTAAGCTACATTTAAGCTATACAGTAAACAATTTATAAACTGGTTCACAGTCTTCGAGTGAAAATATTAAATTATAGTTTTCTGAATCGTAGCCGTACTTTAATTTCAAAGTATTTTTTTATAAAATGTCTTAAATTTTGCAGAATTAATTTACTGTGCAAATCATAAATGAACAGATGAAATTATTTTAAAAACTCTAATTCAAATGTTGTATAGCAATTCTTTCAAATGAACTTCCACTAAGAAAAAGATGGCGCTACAAGTATAAATAATGTTTAAAAGTTCGATTAAATATAGCAAATTGAACAAATTCTATAACGACATACTATTTATGTAATATTGTAAAATATTATAGAAATATCGAAATTATATTTTTTCTGTCTTTCCAAAGTAATACTTTTATAAAATTACTTTTTGTTAAATAATATTATAGAAATAATATTTTAGAAGGACGTTTTAATATTATGTAGACTTTTTAATATTATGTCGTTATAGAGCTATAATTATAATTCATTATAGGTATAGCTATAATTAATTTAAGTCATTTAATATTTATTACATCGCGAGTCAGCATACTACAAAAATGAATGCTAATTAAACGAAATATTTTGCCACAGTGTCAGTAAATAAAAGAAATAAAAAAAATTATTTTATATACCATATATAGAGTCAGATTTCTACGTAAAAAATAATCTGTATTTCCAAATAGTTAATTATTAACTATGTAAAAAAGTGTCTTTTTAATATATATTATTTATTGTATGAGTTTATTTGCCTTTATTGAATTGTGTAAAATTTACAAAATCAAGTATTCTATAATTTGAAATTATACATGTGAAACGTTATGATTTTTGCAACAAATAAGTTATGTTGAGTATGTAAAAAGTTTTAATTTATAAATAAACGCTGATGATAATTCACAATTGACCATTTTATAATATACAAATTTTATAATTTAACCGTTGCAAAAATCATTGTGACTCACAAGCAAAATTTTTTATATAAATTGAAAAACAGCTGTTTGATTAATCAATCATAACATTATTTTTTAAACTGTAACAAACAGTCAGCAAATTTTACAATTACATCATTGCCATTATGACCTCACCCATACAATGCTTTTAAGTATAAATTACTTTTAATGTGTAATTCAATAATGCGATTAAATATTAATTGGCGAATTATAGCAAACACGATCAAGTGCAAATTGCACATATAGATATCAATAATATTTTAATAAAAATGTATACATTTAAAATCAAGCGACATTTGGAAAATTAAATACTTATAAAGCAAAATTATATTCTTATTGCTTTTAAATACACAGAAGAAACATCACCCATCAGAGAAATGAAATTGAGTTAGACATCTAAATATATTATTTATTGATCCTCTCCCGTTTTTTTTTTATTCTTACGATTTAAATTACATTTAAATTACAAATAAAATTGCAACATTTTTAAAAAGAAAAGTAAAAACTTCAATCAATTTCATCGTGTATATTTTTGAATCACAATTAAAAAGATATATAAATTAAAAATTACTATTTAATCTATTAAACTTGAATACTTTCTCATTGCCTAAACTTGTAAAAGTAGCTTTATTAATAGTTGTAAACGTTAGGATTGAAAAAAATGGAAGGAATGTGAATAGTCGGTTGATTTGAAAATTGGCGCTTTGGCGACTGGCGCGCCAGCTGCCGGTAAGGTGGACCTCCCGCGACCTGAAGTGAGCGGCTCGAGCGCGGACTATGAAACTGCCAACAAATGTGACGCGTATGGTCGTCGAGTGTGTGTTTTAGATTGAGCGAGACATCGGCGAAGATGGCGAGTCGCTGGCGGAGCTGTTGGTGAATCGTTTGAAAGTCGTTTGGCGGGGCGCGCGCGAGCGAGGATGCGCCTGAGTCCGCGCGAGAAGTGCTGTCGTGTCGCGTGTTGACGTCCACGGCAACGGACGATGTCGGAACCGAAGCGGCCGCCGCTGCAGAGCCTCGACCTACCGGACACCCTGGGCCACACCGCCAAGAAGGCCGACAAAGCCAAGCAGCTTGCGCCGTCTTTTCGTTTCGAACTCACCCTCGCCGAGTCGAACGAGTTCACGTGCCCGGAATACAACTACGCCCAGCTGCTGAAAAACGCCGAGGTTAGTCGCCCCGCGTCGATTGTTGAGAAGTGCCGATGAGAAAGGGGGAGAGCAAAAAAGAAACAATCGCGGACCAATCCCTTCTGAGGTTCCCTCCCAACGTTCGTCCTGATCCAATTACTTTCCCTCCTTGTCTAATGCTTCCCCCGACTCTGTGCTTCTCGCTCGCACTCAGTCCCTTTTCACTGGCAAAAGCCGAGCAACTTGTGCAAACTTTTTGACGTTCATACTTTTCTTCCCTCCTCCTTTTTTCCTCGCCACTTTCCTCCGCAAACATCGTCCCTTTCTTTTCTTTGTCGCACCGTCTCTTTCTTTTTCTTCCTATGTTAAGTTTGTCGGGCTTTGGCGCGTCCGTTGATCCCACACGTGTGCATGCTCGTGCGTGTACGCATGACCGCGGCCTAGGTGTAAGGAGGTTGTCACCGGGAAACATATGTTGGCAGAAAAGTCTGGCTGATCGCTAACATGGCCCGGCTTTCATTGCCATGGCGTTGCCAGTTCGAGCCCCCCCCCCCCCTTGCGCAGGGGCACGTGCGTTCCGCTGTCGCCGCTGCGACCACTTGGACCGCGGGCCTCCCTTTGCCTTTTTATCGATGAGAAACCTTGTCCAAACACAAGCTAATGCGGCGCCTCCTTCACTTAGAAGTTGTGGACGAATGTAAACAAACGTCCATGTGGCGCAATTCGGAACTTCGTCATTTAAATAAATACATTTTTATATATTTATTTAAATGTTTAGTTTTTTTTCTAATGATGTGAATTAGGTAGTTCGTTTTCGTTTTCTTTGTTATTATATTATTTCTTTTCAGTACAAGAAAACAATAAAACTCAATTTATTATTATTATTCATCATTCATTTATTTCTAGAAAAATATTTACAGGTTATTTATTTTGTCTGTTAATTGTTTTGTCTGATTAACTTCTTACTTGTTAATTGATATTCATCAGATGTACAATTTTTAATTCTAACTAAAAAAAATACATTATTTATTTATTTATTTATTTATTTATTATGGAATTTACAGAACACCAAGTCTAACAATTTAGTTTTTAAATTAAATACTTTAATAAAATTTTGATTTAAACGTTATTAAAAAATACAGTGTTTTATTTTTCAGTATAATTTATAGACATAAATAATTTCGTCTGAATAAACATACATTTTACAGTAATCTTGTAAAATATAAAATTTGTCATCTAAAAACAACAATAGAATTATAATTTTTTTTAAGAGAAGAAAGTTAAACAAAAAATTTTGTTACATAACAAAGGAAAGCTTAAGTTACCATGACGTTTGTGTAAGATTAACATACAATTTTATTTTGACAATTTAATGACTTTTTAAGCTGTATTGCATACATATATTGTTACTTCTCATGCAAAATATTTGTGAGACCAAAACTTCCCTTATAAAACAACTACAAATGGCATCTGACAAATTCGTTAGTTTATTGGTGTCGTTAATGTTGAGAAATTTCCACCTGAACCACGACTGGTCATAACCGTATTTCACTCATTCCTTGTTATCTAAAATAAGAACAGAGGTCGACTTCATTGCATTATGAGAGGTTGTCTTTCACAAAAGATCAATCACACGAATCCTATGATTCGAAAAAATTTCTTTTAATAATAATAATTAATTTAATAATAAATAATAATAATTTCAATAATATATTAAATTTATATCATTGTTAATGCAATAAATTTTGATTTTCAAGTTAAATATCATTTTAGATGTATTTTATTATTTTGTAACAATAAGAATGACATAAATATACAGTAATACACTTATGTTGTGATAATGCAACATAATTGGTTTATCTGATAATTATTTAATCAAGTACAACAGTCAAATAATTGAAGCTGATAAACATGTTTACGCATTCAACTATTCAAAAAACATATGTTTTGATGCAAATTGAATGTACAGGTTGTGATTGGTCACTCGATATGAGCCGCTGTATCAGGAGAGCAAAACGATGAGAAAAGTTTTTACATGGAAAGCGAACCAAGGGCTCGCGAGGAAATACTTGCTCGACATTCGTGCGCTCCTGATCGAAACAAACGCTCCGCGCATCCTTGGCTTGTTGTATTTCATTGAATCGTGTGTTCCCGTTCAGGTTAAACACACGCGCATTGCTAACGAATTATGAGGAGGAGACATATTTACTAATAACTAAATTTTCACTTTTCAATGATTTGCAATGAATAATCATAGCTGATTTGAAAAGTTTTTTTTTTTTTTATTGAAATATATTTATTTAAATAAATGTGGTCAATTGCTGCTGATCTTATAAACTAAATTAAAAATTTAATGTTTAAAATAATATTTTTTAGAACTTTGATTATGTCATATTTAATTTAATATTTCGATACTATTTTATATTAACTTATCTTTTTTTTTAAATTTCATTAATATTTTTTTTTCTTTTACAGAAAAAGAGAAAAAAGGAATTGAAGGGGAAAGATGAAAATAATATCAATGGCTTAGATCCTTTTGCCTCTGATGATGAAGACCAGCTCAAGGAAATCGCTAAACGATTTGAGACGAAATATGTAAGATTCATCTTCTTTATGTCTTTTTATTGTTTAATTTGTCACTTATTGGTTAATTAAATTATAAATTTACAAATAATAAAATAGATGATTGTTTAATTTAATATGATAGCATTATGTACTAATTCAGTTACAATAAATTAAAAATTAACCCATATTTTATGATTTCAGGGAAATACAAATTCCGCTAAAAGGAAACGTCATAAATATCATGAATATCTTGATTTGGGAGCAGGTTATGATGAAAGTGATTCTTTCATTGATAACACAGATGCGGTAAATAAATTAGATTATTAATACATGTAAATGGGTCAAAGATAAAATCTTGTTTCATCGTTGTTTTGCTCTACATACACCTTTTAACCATTTTTTAATTATAATCATTAATAAATGTTATTTACTATTCTTAGTTTTAATTTTTTTTAAATGATTTTTCAATTACTAATTGTAATTTATTTAAACAGTATGATGAAATCGTGCCGGAAGAGATGACAACAGCACATGGTGGTTTTTATATTAACTGCGGTGCTCTTGAATTTAAACAAGCGGATGGCAACTCTTTTACCAACAACAATAATGACAATAATGATAATGATAATGATGATGAAGATGAAAGCAGCGTGGAAGAAGCCGAGGACGCTGATAGTCCAAAAAGATCCGATAAACGAGATAATTCATCATCAGAAGATGAAGATATAGACAAGATATCTGAACATACATTTAAGGTATTAATAACATATACAGATGTAATATACATAACATTTAAAAAGGTACAAAATTATATTAAAATTCTACATGATATTGAATAGAATAATAGTTAATACTTTACAAGTACAATTTTTGAATAAGTCGATTTTATGACATTTGAGATAGAGTTATTATACAAAAGAAAATGTATAACTTTACATATTTATTAATAATAATTCTAGAAGGTTAAAGTAGATGAAAATGATAAGAAATCAAACCACGAGTCGGTGAACAAGAAAAAACATAACCAGTTGATAGATGTCAGCAATAAGAGGAAAAACGAAGATTCTGTCGAAAATAATAACGGTACTTACTAAGAATATGTTAATAATAAACTAATTAATAATCAATCTTTAACTTAAATATCAGAGAACTAATTGTAGTGTCTAATTTCAGAAGATGCTGATTCAAAGAATAAAAAATTTAAATCAGATACAAGTAAAAAGTTAGATATAAAAAAGTTTGTCAAATCATCTGCAAATGGCATTGATTTAAAGAAAGGTGAATACAAGAAATCGGATAAAGTTGATGCCTCAATCGAGAGCGTCGTAAACGCATCAAGAGCTGAAGATGAATCCAGTCGAGATACTCTCGATTCTGGAAAATCAAGGGGTCTTCCGGGATCGGAGTCTGAATGTGACGACATTGACAAAGGAGAAACGCGGACAGGTTTGCCTGAGGGTCTTCCAGAAGATGTTAAAGAAACAATTAATAAACTGAAAATTCATGGAGAAAGTATCAAAAAAGGGAAAACTTTTAGTGATGCAATCAATCATGAACTTTTAAGGTATCTTGAATATAATTTATTTGTAGGGTTATCGTTGCATAATTTATATTTATATTATCATATTATTGCCAGCATCCTTTAAAATTTCGTTTTAAATTTCAGCTTAGAAAAAAAATTGCGTTCCTTAAGTCCACCGAATATTCGACAGCAAGTATACGAACATTTAGTGCCATTTTTGCACTGTTCCAAAAATACACTTACTTCTAGAGCAAAGAAATTGACTGTTCAAGAAGCTGAAAATAGTGTTAAAGATCCTGTTCAGAGGTAAGATAATGGCTTTAGGACAACTTTAACATATTATTTTTAATATTAAATGATAATTATGAAAATAATTCATAATTAAATAAATAATTATAAATCACATTTGATTTCTCAGATTAAAAACCATCGTCGAAAGAATCATGCCATCGGTCATAGAAAAATATAATAAAGAATGTCAACGAATAGCTGATGAAAAGTGAGTAATTGATTTTTATTAATCTATTAAACGAATAAAAAATAAGTTTTATTTTAACCTACTTTTGAAAATACATTGTCAACCGTTTGATGAGCCAACAAAAAAAGCAAAGCAAATAATCGCACATTTATGTCACATTCTTGCACTCACTTCATTAAATCATCGTTTCATCATTGTGCGATTTGGGCTTTGACTTATCAAACGGTTAAATTAACTAGTTAGGTATGAAAATTTACCGCATATTTAAAAACTTAAAATTATTGTCAAATTGTCAGTGACAAAAAGGAAAAAAAAGAGGGAAACAAAAATTTTGAATGTGTTGTTAATATATTATTTGTAAACAGATTTACACATTTCTAATTTTTGTTTTCCATTTTTTTTTTTTTTTTTTTTTTTTTTTTTAATTAAATTTATTAAAAAAAAAAAAAAATATATATAAAAATCTGAAAGTTATTAACAAATATGTAATAAAAATAAATTTTTACTTCTTTTATTTATACACCACCCCGAACCCAAAAAACTCCCCACCCGCACCTATCCCCTCTACCCTTTTCCAAAACCAAATACCGAAAACCATCATCGCTAGCTAGCTATTCGTTACGAATAATACTAATAAGTTCACTAATCCCTGATCATGTCATAT
>JABFOV010000963.1:0-29573 GCA_022817685.1 Aradophagus sp. ZL-2020
CTGTGACATATCCTGTAAAGGAATTTGAAGTTATTTTATAACAAAGAAATAACCGTGGTTTTAATTTCCAGCTGAAATTAAAGTGACGAGTTCTAGAGAGAAAAAAAAAAAAATTCAATGTGCGTGAAAATTGAAAAATTGAAAAGTAGTGTAACAGGCTGTTGACAACTAGGATTGCTATTTGATTTCTGGAAAAAGTAAGACGTATAAATTATATGTACATGCATGTAAATGCAAAAGATATATCTTTTTATTCAAGGATAAAATCGATATCCCTGATGAAAATTGTAGATTCGTATCTTATTGAAAATTAAGGAGATGTTTAAGTTCTTATATACATATGGTGTATAATAAAAAGTTTAAAAATATTTTCAAATCCCATATAAAAGACCGGTGTTTTTTATTGCAAATGACCGTAGTATAGATAACAGTAAAGAGAACAGAAAATGAAAAAAAGAGTATAGTACAAGTATTAATGAATTTTCTGTTCTTTTTATTTTTGTTGTATACCTTATTAGACATTGTAATTTGCAAATTTACTGCCACAAAATTGTCTGATAACAGTGAATCCTATCAATTCACTGTCATTTAGTATATTGTAGATAGGCAATTTTTTATTCACGTGTCCAACAAAAACGATGTTGACATTAAATTATTTTTATTTCCATAAACTTCATATTTTTTATAAAAACTACTATATACAATATATACATTTTTTATAAAATACTGATCGTGTGATACTATTATAACATCAATAATAAAAAAATAAAGGTAACATACAAATTAACACTTTTAATAAATGATTTAATTCTAAAATTGTACAATATTAACCCGAGAGTAGTCGCGTCTTTGACGAATATCTTTGTTTATTAACAGATATGATGTTTCGTCATCCTTTTTTGTTCGGTCGAAAAGACCATACGCACGCCTACTCCCGGGTTAACAGGATGCTTTTGGAAAGATAATACGGAACAGAAATTGTATGTTATACTATTACAAATCATAGTATTGTTATATTTTATTATAGATATAAAATAACTACAACATGGATTATGCATACACAATTTTATAAACATGAACAAATTTTTGAAAAAATTGAATATTAATTAATCACTTTTGTCAAAAATCTCAAAAGGATAATTTTTATTATCATTCTCAAATTAGAAAAAAATTAAAGTTTATAGTGGTAATTTTTTTAAAGTGCTAAAAATTATTATAGTTGACTTTCATGTATGATAAAAATATGTTTTATTTATGCATATACATCAATACCCCAAAAAAAATAATTATGATATATCAAAATTTCCTATTTAAAATATACATAATATTTTAAAATGTCATCTGGTGTATTGATATAATATCAAAATGCCAATTAATAATGCATAAAAATGTTGTATTCATGAATATTAAATATATATGAACATTGTTCGTTAATAGTTGACAAAATCATTTATCAAAATTTAAATTAATAATTTATTTCCATCAATTAAAAAAAAAAAAAAACTTGAATTGCTTAAACAAAATGAATAGTTTAACAAAAATCATATATTTGACATTGTACTGAAAATATTTATGTACAAGTATTTTTTATTTTTTAAGGCACATGATAAATGTTTCTAAAATCTAACTTGCAAAAAAACATACTTTCGACATAATTTTAGCCATATTTACACCCATGAAGAATAGGGAATTACAACCCACTTTTTGTACGTTTTCATACGATTTCTTTGTTCCTTTTGTTTTCAGAAAACTTCTTCGGTTATCGTGAACGTTATTATTTATCTTTAGTTAGTTGAAAAAAATGCCCAGAAAAGTATTAAGTTTATTATTAAAGAAATTACAACTAAAAATTCAATTTTGAAATCCACCAGGTTTAAACAAAAATGAAAAATAATAATTCATTTCATACATATCATCAAACTCAATTGATTAATTTATGCCTGAAAATTAAATTTCAATCCAAATTCCAGGCTTCAAATTGCATTATTTATTTTTTTTTTTCTTATATTAAATCCTCGAGTCAAACAATTAAATTTAACAACCCACCGAATCCCCACTTTAACATACTATGGAATAAAACTTGCAAAAGAAACTCCGCTTGTCTTACTCGTAAACAACAGTGCAGAAGAAAGTCTTTTACAAACTACTTAAATTAAAAAGTTTAATAATTTGCAAGAGACTTTTTCTAGTGAAACGCATAAAAACAATGCAATTAAACAGCAGCCATAGCAGTAAAGGTAAACCAAGCCTTTGTGATTAATTTGATCCTTTTAATTATTATCTTTTTAAGAAAGTTGGGATAAAATTGTCCGCAGTAAAGAAATTGTAACTCGAAGATAGTATAAAGTCAATAGATATTAATCTCCAGCTATTAACTTCTATTCACAATGTAATACAATTTTATATCTTTGAATAACAATTTCTCAACTGCGGACATTTGTATCCCAATTTTCTCAGAAAAGGTGATAATTTTGATAATACGTTTTTCTCAGCGTAGACGTCGGTAATCTCCACCTGGATAGATTGATATCGAGGAAGGTAAAAGATTACGCCTATTCGACATTGCCAAAATGAATTCGATCCAACACCTAATTTCCATTTGGGTAAAGGGGTTCGGTAACTAAAAGCACTTTTGCCAATGAAAGGATTTAAGTAATCACCTCAATCAAAGATATTGGCCTGTCAACTACCAAAAGAGTGGCCATTCACGCTTCTAATATTAGTACGATATGTCAACACATTAAAAGCATTGAATCAAAAATAAGAAATTTATGCAGCTGTCATTTCGGTGAGTATGGTAGCATGTACTGAATTCACGTGAAGTATCAACTATTATATCTGCTTCTGAACCCGAGGGTTCTAATCAGTTCAAAAAAGGAGGCAGTTGCACGTAACTTTGCTGCACACCGGGTTCCGTTTTTATCAGTACTTGGTCCTTGAGTCCCTGTCGACCTGGAGGCGAATGCATCCCATAATCTTGCTTTTGATCTGGCTGCTGCGCATATTCCGCCTGCTCGTGCTGATATTTCTCGGTTGGACTTAATGCGTTTACGTACTCCAGTTGCTTATTTTGCTGGTGCTCATCTTCCGACATGGATCCTGCCAAGTGTGTCGGTGGCGAATGTGTAACCATGGTCTACAAAATGAAACCTTTTATGTTTACTTTTCTTATTGAATAACTTAATTAATTGATTGGTTAATTAAAAGAAACTTATTTATTCATTCAAGTCGATCCATTCAATCGATTAATATAAATGGTCAGTTTCGATAATCAATTAATTGAACGTCAATTATTTGATCATTGATTTATTTGATTTATTTATTTTACACTTAATTAGTTTTATTATCAATGTTTTCGAGCAATTTATCGAATTAAATTATACTTAAATTATATTTCGATAATGCTTCAGCATTATACATTTTAGTTATAAGAAAATTAATCTTTCTAATTTGATTACACTCATAAAAATGATTATATTTTGTCTAAATTTTGACTTTCTCGAGTACAGACCAAGATTAATTTACAGCCAAGACCAAAAATGTCTTGAAAATCATGCGTTTGCGCATATGCGTTCGAGTCAGTTTTCTATGAAAACTTAACTGAAACTTAACTCCATTTTGATTGAAGATTTTTTGAACGTAGAGTTAAAAGAGTTTTCGATGAAGACGATACAATCTTGACTAAATAATAAGACGTTTTCGGTCTTCGGCCAAGATATTCTTGCACAGAATAGACATTTTTATGAGTGTGGTGATCTATAATAATTTTAGATCGCTAATCGAATTGATTTGAGGTCGCTTAATAAAACAAACTGTTAATTTATTTTAATTTTACCTTCCTTTTCAGTTATAAGATTGTATAAATTGTTCTTGATGCATTAGAAAAGAAAGGAATCATTTGTACCTGATAATCACCGCGAGTCAAAGTCGGAGATGGACTATTGTTGGTGTTGATGTAATCTTGATGCACACGCATCGTGTTTCCAGAAGGTGTGGAAAAGAGCGATGCATCGTGCTGCGACAACATCGTCGCGTAAGAGTACGGGGAACCATTGTTGCTTGGACCACCGAATGTTGCGGAGTATGGGGAATTTGATGGGCTCAGTAGATTTAAGTGAGGCGCAAGATCGTACGCGGAGCTGTAAGCCCAAGCGTCGGGCGGGGCTGCCACCGTTGTTGTTGACGTGAATGAATTAAGAGAATTATTTAGCGAAGTGAATGATCCTGAAAAGAACAATACAAATCATACACTGCAAAATATTTATTTATTTATTTAAAAAAATGTTTCTCTGCAATCCACTCAGACAAATAAATATATATGTGCGCCCGCGTTAAACGTTCCAGGTCCAGATACAATTTCCTTGTACAGGCACAATATTTCCATCGAAGATTTTGTGAAAGGAAATATTGTGCCTGTACCAGGAAATTTCGGCGACAATTTTCCAGGCAATTCCAGTATAGCAGTCTTCTTCAATGGAAATGCCTGGAACGTTTAACGCGGGCTTGTGTCGAAAAATTTACATTTCACAAAAATCTGCCACAATCAACGCCCTGTGTAAAAACAGAAATACGTAGATTACAATTGATGGAAGAGATCGCAAACAAAAATATTTATCAAGTAAACGTTTAAAGTTTGTACATGACATATTAAGTGAGTCAATGTATGCTGTTATCCGCATAGAAACTTTATATAATTGATGTAAACAATTTGTTGTATTAATGAAGGACAGACAAGTTCAGAAATGGTAGTATAGAAATGGTAGTAAGAAGTAATTTGAACAATGATATTAAATTCATACAGCTTTAACATACAAATTGAAAAATGACACTTTCTGACTTGGAAAAAACACTCAAAAGAGTTGGAACATTTGAGTACTTTGGACATTTTAAACATAGATGAATAAAAAATCTATAAACATCCAAGTGAAGCTAATCTATGAAAAAATCAGTGGGAAATGTAACAAATTAATATGTTTTGCACCATTATAGGATAAGATACAAAAGGTTAATAAAATAAGAATAATTGGAGCGCAGAGAAACATATGTGTACTGACCGAAGGAATACACAGTACTATTACACGGGATGTAACATCAACGATTTTCATAATATCAGAGGTAGATATTAAGCACAGTATCTGCACCCAATTTATTGCGGCATTGCAAAAAAGGTACAATTCAGGTGTCTTGATTAAGACACTTCAAATTTAATGATATGGATTTATCTTGAATTTTTCTGTGCATGTTTGTTGCTCCAGATGTTTATAAATTTGAGCTTAATAAATCAGCTGAATCATTCTTTTTTGTATTGGTGACATGGAAGATTATTGTAAATTTTTCGGAGCGTACATTAAGACACTGTAAACATTAATTACTTAAATCCGAAATTCACGTTTTGATTTTACTTTGAAACCTCTTAATGATTAATCCTTTGCGACATCCATACGACATTTTTAACAATGTGAAAGTACTGAACCTTACAATTATAAATTTACAGTGTTCTATAATGTTTGCCTTGCCTTGCAACGTTTACAATGAATACCTTTCAGACCTGGACTTGCCGATCCTGTAGTCATAAATCCTCCGGTTTTACGGGGTGGTTCGTTTTTTCTCCATTTGGCTCTTCTGTTTTGAAACCACACTTGCACCCGAGACTCAGACAACGCCAATTTTAAAGCTAGTTCTTCTCGGGCAAAAACATCAGGATATGGCGCTCGGTTGAAGGCGCTCTCCAGTTCTTCCAATTGATATGCCGTGAATGTCGTTCTAAGAACAAAACAATTAAAAAAAGTTTAACAAATTTTTATAAAAAGATAACCCCTTTTCAAATTCATCTATTTTGTTTAATATATTCTCAGAATTAACTCAGAATAATAATATTGTAATCTTTTTACCATTACAAATGATCAGACAAAATTTAGTATTGTATGTTGTCAAATAATTTTTTTACTAATACATGTTTGGATTTAAGTATACACCTTTTTGGTACATTTTTTTTCTTTCTTTAAAGACACTTGATTATGGCAAAAATTAATTAATACTAAATGAACAAATTTAATAAGGTCTAGATATAATATAGTTAAGAATTGACGGATCGACAGCTATATGGTGGCAGCATTATAAATAGTCTTACTCAGCGGGTTTTGATAAAATTAATTGTACCACGTAAGACAGAGGCTGCAACCGCCAGATATTGCTCAAACGTTATATAACAAACGGATGAAAAGAATAATCAGTTTTAAAAAAATCAGGATGTTATTTAGGGAAAAGTAAACAATCATTTAATTCCATGTGTTACAACAATATGCGTAGGTGAGAAATCACGTATAACTGGTAACATTAAAAATGAATATTCGTTGAATATAATAGGGGTCCCGTATACAGCCAAATGTGGCATCTAAAAAAATACTACTTTGGATGGATGAAGGTTATTTTGCTCGAATTAAATAACAAGTAGCATAACTTTTGATACAGATTTTTGTTTCAAATTCAGTCAGTGTTTCAGACTTATAAAATGTTTAAAAGTCTTTTAACAGACGTTTGAAAACATTCAGCAAGATACCGAAGCATAATTAAAGAGGAAAAATAGTTGTTTTTAAAATGCTTATCAGAAGTAAGTGAAAAAAGATCTTCATGAAGGGTTTTTCATACGCATTAAAAAACTTGTTAAATAATGCAAATTGTTATTGATTTCCTGAAGGTAAGCGTAATAGCATTTTCACAAGTTTGCTTCACTTTACGTTGAAATTATTTGACATTGACTTATATCAAATCAGACCATTATATTTAAGTTATCTATATCCTATACAAAATGTACAAACCTCGTTTTCTTCTTTTTAATCCCATTGTTATCAGCCTTTTTCTTCGAGTCCTTTTTAGTAGGTTGAGCTTCGTTATTAACTACAAAAAAAATAAGCGGTGTCAACAGTTGACAATATTTTTTACCAAACTTCAAACTCAATCATTTTTATTGTGTTTTATATCCTAATTTATATATTTTGTATTAAAAAATAATTTTTTATATGTTCAAGTTATTTACTCTGAATTAGTTATTTATTTGTTATTAATTTACCTATGTCTTTTACAAATTCATCTAGATCACGGAAAATTTAAATCATTCATTAAAATTTCATTAAACGGTACCCACTTTTAAAAATATTCACAAGTGTTGATAATTATACAACGTTTTAAAAATATATATATATAAACAAAATATTAACTGCTTAAAGTTTATCAAAAATATACACGAATATCTTATCAAAATGCGCATTAAACATTTCATTACGTAACTAATTTTTGAGATGTTTAAAATTCTATGAATTACAAAAATGTATGCCTACAAGTACAGTAGAAAATGATGTTTTTCTTTACAGAACTTATTTTAAAAACATTTTGTGTTACAATTTTTAGATATAATAAGTTTCTAGTATACAACAAATCACCTCAAAGCGCATTCGAACTTGGATTAATCGCCTTTCATTCAGTTCATTATATTTATCAGTTCCACAAATACTGGTTGTTAATATCTACCGATATCACAGAAATATTTTAACCAAAGACGAATGAAAATAATTATGATTTGTCTAACAAAATGGGAAGAACATTCCTAACAGCCAAAAATGACTACCTAAGGAGTTAATTCCATTGTACAAAACAATTCAATTAATAATTAACTGAATATTGTAGACAAGGGTTTTATTACCCCAGCCTATGAATGTTGCTTACATAATTTTATTTAAATAATGTACAACTAATGGCGATGTACTGTCAAATACTGAGAATATTCTATTAACTGCTCAAGCGAAAATTCTTACAAGGTAATTGTAGGACTGCCACATTAGATTTACCGCCCTAATATAATGAAATTACTGTAAATTAAACACGTGTTAACTAAAAATGTTTTCAGCAGTGAATTATTACTTTTAATTTAAAATGTATCATCATATACTTCAATAACAATAATTAATTTGTGAATAAGTACAAGTTAATGATAAAAGTATTGAATTAAATAATCTGAGTGTCATAACCACGCACTTGATAGCTTTCGATATAAGAAAGCCAACATACCTGGGGGCATCGGGTTCATTGAGTCGCTGGTTTTCCTCTTAAGTGAGTTGCCAAGTTGCATTCCCTGCTGCAAAGTCGTCGAGGTGGCGGTCACCGAGGTTGACGTGGACGTGGTGACATCCTGCGCCGGCGGCAAGGGCGCGTATATCCCTGCGAGTTCTAACTCTTTAAGTTCCTTCTGCGGCTGCTGCTGTTGCTGCTGCTGTTGAGGAGGAATGTGATGGTGTTGCTGCTGATGATGTGGCGGACTGTTGGATGCGTCCAATTTGTGCAGATGACCTCCTGTGGATGGCATCAGCTCAGCTCCATGATGTCCACCGTGCAGGCCCAGCATCACTTGGATGCTGTGAACCCCGGTACCGCCGCGAGCGCCGAAGTCCGAAAAGATTGGGTCGTCGAAAGGACCGCCGTCCATCATCCAATTCGAAGTGTCAGGCAAGAAACTAATGGTACTTGATTTGTGTACAACTCTCAGAAAAGAAGCAATTAGCTTACTTAGCTGGTTGTCCAAAGTGAGAATTAAGAACAAGATGACTTGAAACGCATTCTTAGCGATTAAGATCCTGTCCAATAGTGGGTTCGACTATAGTAGAGGTGTTTCAAACTATGGCGTCGAATTCGATCAACGAAAGTAATACGAAATCACGGTGGTACCAATTCGAAGGAGATTTAGAAGTGGGATTCTATGGTTCCAAGTGCTAGCCTTGGCTGCAGTCTTCAGTCACTTGTAAAATTTTCGAAAATGTACGATGACTCATCCAAGTACAGCTAGTTACTGAGACTATAACGTTCGTACGATTCAACAGTTGCTGAAATCAACAGTGCCTCAAGTTCCAAATATAAAAATCAAATTGTTCCAAACGGTCGGCATACAGTTGATACGAGTGAGCTACTAAATCTGGATGTCCTTATTCGAAAGCATCATTCGGCTGATAAGTCGATCCAACTTGTGACGATTAAACTGTTTCGAGTCCAATCAGCGAGTCCCAGGAAAAAGGCGGCGAAGGTGCATTAACTCGCGGCGTCGCTATCAATCAGTTTTACGGTCATCAACGGTAATTCATCGTTCGTCGATCTCAAAACGTGAAAAGTGTTTGTTCGCGTGAAATGAGGGAACTAGGAAGCGGCGGCGCCGAAGGCCTCAAGTCCGGTTTTTTCGGTAAGCGCCGCTTTCGACTTAAGCAATTATGCAAAAACGAGGAACGATTGCCGCGGACCGCGCGTAATGGAATCTCAACCAATTGCGATCAATTGTTGCCGGTTATGATTAATTTTGATTAGTTTTAAGCGAAGTTAACGAAGTGAACTAGTTGTAGCGGACCTTGCTGTGCGACTGATCCCCGAATGGACACTCGTCTGATGATCCGTGGACTGAGCTAATCACTCCGCACTCACACAGGCTTATATTTTAACAAGTCGCTGGGCTTCAGTCCCCCGCCACTCGTCGCTCGGGACCAATGGAGCATCCTCTTCGAGGAACGCCAACGCTCGAGAAGCCAGCGATATGCGGGCGTCGGTACGGCCTCCGGCGGCCGTAAGTGTCGGCGAAGCCGCAGCACGTCGTGTGGTTGGATCGGCCCGGCCGATTGGGACGAGCCGATCCCAAAGGCCTCGGCGCAACAATAATGGCGCGGCTCCGTTGCGAATGTAACGCGCAATTATAATGGTAATGCACGTTTTCGGCGGAGGGAATTCATCGTCGTGTGTTTTCTTTGGAAACAAATTTCGATTTTTCCGCTTCTCGTGTAGCACAACGGATATTAGGACATCGACATTGAGATTTTCGGATATGCTGGACGTTCGGTATAAATTTAAAGTTCTTTTTTGTATCTTCGAAAATAGTACCGCTTACTTTATTAATCAACATTTTTTACAATTTTTGTTTTAAAAAATTTCAAGAAAATATTTGTAATGGGAGAAATAATGTGAGAAAAACTTAAAACTATTGAAGTATGGAAACGAATTTTGAACATTCTGTTAGAGACAAAGCACTACGGAGTTCCATGAACTGATGTGTTATTATCGTAAATTAATTCAACTTATTTGTGACCGGAAAAGTGCAATATTCACTTGTTCAATTGTGGAAAACACTTAAAATAAGGAGTTTCGTGGTTTTAACTGCTTCAACTCAAAAAAATCTTTGTAAAATTACACCAATCGTGTGAAAATTACATTATGAGGGGCGTAAAATTACGTCACACGGTGTGTAAAAGTACATTATTTCTGAAAAATTATATTAATTGTGTGATTTTACATTATATCGATGCCCCGGACGAAGACTAGGCTATCTCAAATTTTGGTCGAAGACTATGCCATCTGAAAATTTTACATGTATTTTTGAATAGGAAATTTTGAAATGGCATAGTCTACGACCAAAATTTGAGATAGCCTAGTCTTCGTCTGGGGTGTCGATATGTTGTGTAAATCCAAATGATTGATTATTTTTCTGCTCTGCTCTGAGATAAACCATAAAATTTGAAGTATAAATTTACCATACTGTATACGAACGTGGGCGCACGAATCAGTTTCTGTACCAATGACAATGCAATCTGTATTAAAGCACTAGAATTATCTAAACTTCTTTCGTAATTATCTAATCCTTTCCCGTGAAGTACGATAAAATGATACAGATAAATTATAAAAATGCATAAATATACTTCACGCCTGCATTACTGTAAGTTATAGTCAAATTTTACTGAAATTTTTTCTCTCTGAGTGTCCGAGTAAGGACGGAGCTGCTACTTGCAAAATAACTCGTAATTATTGCTTGCTAAATATGCAATAAATACTCACTTAGCGGATAGTAATTATCTAATAATTTAAAGGCAATTTTATTATGAATACTGTACGTCGTAATATTAAAAGCAACATTTGCTTTAGTTATGGACAATTGTTTTTTGCATGAAAAATGAACCGTTACATTCTGATTCAGATGTCTTACTAGCGAAGAACATTTGCCTGCTAGATTTTCCAGTGTAACAGTAGAGAAAAGTAATTAGTGCTATTTGAATGGTAAAACAGATGAATAGAAAACACATGCTATTGAAGTGGCCAATCAAATATTGTACTATTTATGATGGTAAACAGGAGAAAAATTAACTTTACGCAACTGACTTTACACGATTCAGCATTGTTTTAAAACGTCGTTTGAGCAATTTTTATAAGTTTATCGAATTCTTCACTCGATTTTTAATATAACATATGATTCAATATTCAAGTAAAACTGCATTGAAAGTTCATTAAAAAAGAGTATCGAAAGAATTGATACACATTTATTCGTTCAATGATTGTTGCCTTGGATACGTGGTCATGTTTACATGTCCACACTTTGGGAGAAAAATCATAATAAACATTATTTTTTAAATATTAAAAATTACTATTTGTAGAAGCAAGCTGAAGACATAACAAAAAAAATTAAAAAATGTCCCACTTGTAATAGTGTTATTTACTACTGTAAATAGTAAATTTTGATAATCGAGTTTTAAAAATGAAAATTATGTGTCATATATGATGATCTAATTGTAGTAATCTTCACCAATTTATTATCAACAACTGTAATTTTTTTACTATGTCGCAAAACTACGTAAAATGGTAGATTTAAGTTATTTTAATTTCAGTAATTAATGCAAAATTTCTCTGATTTGCATTCTATAGTAGTTTTATCAGCGCATAATCAAAGAAGCGTGTAAGAAATACAAATTCAAATCCGCACTATCGAATTCTGTCTAAATAGCAGACTGTGGCGCGAAAGATATTGATATATTTTTAAAAATTGCTCGACATTTTAATACATTATTAAAAATACTGAAATGATTTAATATAACGTCCTAAAATTTCTTCCATTTAAATTGCAATATTAAACAATGCAAATATTAAATTTTTGACTTAATATTAAGTACAAATGAAAAGTTTAAACTTTAAACTCTAAAGTTATGGAATTCGCGTCTTTTTAATTGAAAATATAAAACATTGAATAAGACTTAAACGTTTTAAACTCAATATTTTCATATTTTCCATTAAAAAGACAATAACACAGTTAATAAGTCTTTGATAATTGATAACTAATTTAAGATCGTTAATCAATGAAGGGTTAAAAATCGAAAATGATAATTTGTATACATTTTAAGTTAATGTAGAAAGTATTCTAGAAAATTGTTTCATTATTATTAAAAAAAAATGTTATTACATTTATATTGTTAATATTTATTTATAAAAGGCAAAAATGTTTTATATTATAAAAAATAAATTTTTCTCAACGAATTAATTATTTCTTAAACTAGCGTTTCTAGAAATTTTGTTTACAAGCAATTAACAATTAACAATTTTTTTTCTTCAAAATTCAGTAGTCACAACTATTATAATAATAACGTTGTATCCAACAGTAAACTTCCATAATTACAATATTATGAAGAAGTTTTGGGGTCAGTCATCAATTCAGTTCATCAGTTTTGGGGGGGAACAAGTTATGGGTCTAGAATCCAAAAATGAATACGAAAACTATTTGCTATGATTACAAAACTTCTGTGATAAACAAACCATTCCTACAAGAGATGATTAAAATCAATGAAACTAAATCTATTGAAACGCACCGGTCAAAGGTCACCCGTAAGAAACCTGCTCTCCTTGTTGTTCTCGTAATCCCCGTTGCGCATCTCCTCACGTAATATCACTTCGCGAAAATGTACCGTTAAAAAAGGCCGACAAATGATCATAATCGTCGTACACCATTAATGAACTAAAAGTCTAACTCATACCCATAATCTTCACTTTCCGCCAATGTTTACCACCAAACTACTTTCAAAGTTGCAATAGATACTTCAACCAACCAACAATGATCTAAATGCAAAATCAAGGTTTATCCGTATTTCATAGATGTTGAAATTCCATTCACTAAACTCTACTTTTAATTGCAACATTTTCAGAATGTTCACATAGTTGATAACGAAAATCAACTCAAAATGATCGCAATTCAAAATTTAACGTGCATCCGCAGGTTTGATCATCAATCTTCGTATGACTTGTACCACTAGAATACTTGTATACATTATAATTGTTTCGTTCACCACAATGCCACACTGTTTCAAGACCATCCCGGGTTCAGGTTCAAGGTCGAATCTGGCAGCGGGAACAGGCCGGCCAAGTAGCCGATTTCTCCGGTCGAGTTCGGCCAAAGGATCATAGGTGCGGGCAACCGATCGATCGATCTGCGAAGTTTCGGCAAAGGTGGATTGCTCTTGGGCAAAGAGATCCATGTCGGTTGACCGGCTGTATGGCACTGAGCTCTCAAGCGTAAGCTCAATGAAACCAGCAATCGCCAGGAATTGCTTCGAATTGGCCCAATCAAACTACCCCCATTCCGTGTGTACACGCGGTATATTAACTGTTAATTTGATCGGCGCTAATTAGCGCCCCGACCAGCGACCGGGCGGACTTCCCCGCGGCGGCGATTCGCCGATCTTGCCGAACTGTCGCAGTGCACGGTCGAACCGCGGCGGCGCCCAGCGAGTGCCCGCCGCTTCGGACGCTGCTATTAACCACTTTCTCCGCAATTAGATGCCGTCGCTTTGGTTAAATCGTTTCAATCGCTCGATTCAGCTCAGCCGCCTGTTTATTCTTCTGTATTAGATTCATGCATTTCGAAGATGAGCGGCTACGATCCCGCGCGGTAGCCGCCAATCGTTACAAGCAACACGTCCACGTGACCCGTTTCGCCTTCTAATAAAAGTACATTCGAGTATCTTGATGTTCAATAAATTAAGCTCAAGCGAAATGCGCTTCTTTACGTTTTATTCAAAAAATACAAATTAATGTTTAGTTTTAGTGTCTCAGACACCAAAAGTGTCTTAAATTGAGACACTGTTAGTGTATCAATAAAAGACACTTGTCTTTATAGTGCGAACAATAGATAATTTTATAATCAATAAATCCATATCTTTGTAATTGATTCCAACAATTTTTGACGCTTTGAAACGTTATTTGATAAATCAATAGCGTGAAATTCTAATGAAATATGTATACTTCCGGCTATTTCAACGCAATTCAACATCGATAAAAAGGAAGGGTAGTCCCCGGATTCCAAAGTCTTTCGTGAGTTCTGACAAAATACTTTAGTAATTAAGTAATAATTCACGTGGCTGCGGGTCGCGTGTCAGAAAAAGTCATCTTTGCCTGCATGACCAAAAGTTGCAGCATATGGTTTTTATACGGGACGCTGAAGACTCAAACGTTTCGAGGGTGCTGCAAGGGTACCGCGCTTTTATTCCATTATGCCAGACTGTCGGAGCATATTATGGCACCCTTGTTTTTTTTTTTTTTATCCTTAGCTAATATTATCCTATCATCATTGATTTTACCAGCAAAATGTTTCTCAGTATAAACTTGAAAGAGTCAGCATTATTTCATTGTAGATTGTAAGATCAGACCATGGAGAACTGTAACTCGTAAAGTCCTTTCCTAGTGTAATTGCACTTTCATTTTAATACCGACATTTCATTTGACATGTGTTAACATTATCAAGATGAACTTCTCAACTATTTGAAAATTATATTTACATAGAGCATCATTATAAAAATAAATAGTTATTCTACAAATTGAAATTTGTTAGTTATGAAATCTTACTTTTAGTTGAATTAATTTGATAATTAATATGGAACTATTGCACTTACCACTAATTGATTAATATGTTAAAGTAACAACCAAATTATTTTATTGACCATGCAGATCAAATTTAAAGATACGTATCTGATTGAGTATTAAAATTCAATTAAGTATATCTGTAGGGTAAATGGACCAGTAATGTACACTTACAAAATTTGTAATTTATTCGCAAATTTTATATTTGTTAGTATTTGCAAAAAAAAAATTATTTTGAGTGCTTTTCTAACGTATAAAATAGGATAAAATTATGTTCGTGGGAATAATACAATATTATCGTTAAATGATCAAAAATGAAAAGAATCAAAGAACTTAAAATGTTCTAAGTATTAAATTGTTTTCACATAACAGCTTGATTAATTTCTTATATCAATAAACAACGTGCGCACCTTTGTCCATCTTTGTTATAGATATTCATGCAAATGTAACTCTCTCTTTCTCTTGCTTATTGGTTTTAGTAGAGATATGCACGCTATCTATTTTATGCGGTCGATTTATTTGTCAAATAATTTGAAAATTTAATGGTTTTATATACTTGCGATTTTCGAAGTGTCGGAAAGAACTACATTATCGTTTCGTTCCGTTTCAATCGGTAAACTTATCAATGAAGTTGGGTGGACGCCTCGAAGTTATTAGGCAAATTTGTCCTCATAGACTGCTGGTCTGATTCGACGTTTTTCTGTTGAAGAAATTCGTACAACCGGCATCTAATATATTTTACTATAACAGGTAATTAATTTTGAAGTGCTGAAAAAAAATGACTCGAATCAATTTCGATACAAACTTTTTTAAAATTGGTTGTACAAATTTCTACCAATGTTTTATAAATTAGTTAAATATTTATCAAAGTCAACAAACACGAAAAATTATCAAATTTAATCGAAACACTTGCGATACATGGTATTATTTTAAAAATGACCGTATTCTCATTTAACTTCGTTATTAAAGAAACAAATTATCGATTTGTTTCTAAAAGTGCAAACACTTCTGCAAATCTCAAACAAATTCATCAATTTCAATCTATTAAATTAATTTAATTTAATAAATGTAATTAACTAATTCAACGTTTAGAAAAAGATTTAAGAAAAGAGAAAGGGTATTTATTGATGGATTTATTCGAGCAATTGCGGTCAAATTTTATTGAAAACTGGCCGGAAAAAATCAATTAATGTTAACGTAAAATTCAATAATAAAAATCAGTTTTTTATCCAACTTATCGTGGTAAATTGTTTAAAGTTGTCCTCATTCTTGTTTTGCAATTGAGAACAATTATTTGAACATCCTTTTATTTTGTGTTCCTTCCTGTTCCTCATCGATTCGGGCATATTATTGTTAATTTTTTGTTCTCTTCTTGCTTAACGCTTAGATGCTCGTTGACGTGATGTATGACGTAAGCCTCGGACACACGTACCAAATGAAATGATTTTCTTTGGAAAATCGAGGCCCGCAGTGTATGACGAAGGTAATCACATGCGGGAGGACGCGGCGTTACTTACGTACTCCCACGGCCCTCGAATAATACGAAAGAAAGTCGCCAATATAATGTCCACTGAGGTTCTCACGATAGATGTGGGCCAACCAAAACATTTGTTGCAATTACTACTCTATAAATCTACAGTAAAATGAACGACGTTTGTCTACCTTTGAAATCGGATCGTATTTTGTAAAGCCTACGTCGATAAAAAGCACTTGAATCATCCGATATTAACAAAACTAATATTTTGGGGTGAAAAAAATCGAGTAGCGTGTTACGAAGATTCTATGACTTGTTCTCAAGACAAATATACTTTCAACATTTTGAAACCTAGTGTAAAAATTCTTTGTTTAAAAGCAAAATTAAATGTAAATTACTATGTTAACTATAATATTAAAATTATATTAATAGACAAACAAACAAATTATAATTTGTTGAAATAAACTAATTATAACTAGTTTATTTATATTTAATATTATACATATAATTTGATATTTATTGAAAAAGTGGAAACGAAGTCGATTTGCAAAAAAATTGAATAAGTTCATAAGGCTGCCAAATAGCAAATTTTTTTTATATTCTTGAAAAAGAAATAACGGCGAAACATATTTGATTTAATAATGCACGGTAAAAATCAAATATTCATTATTGGATCAAACACACTGAGAAAAAAAAAGAATGCAAAAATTACAATCTTTCTAACAATTCGAGGACAAGTTTTTTAACATGAAAATTACTATCAAAAATAAAAATAATCTCAACTTAAAATGACGGAATAATGTAGATAAGTTACAATTTTATTATTTTTTGATAATAGTTTTCATGTTAAAAGACTTACGTCCTCAAACTGTTAGAAAGATTGTAATTTTTACTTTCTTTTTTTTCTCAGTGCATAGAAAATGAAGAAACACTCACAAAAATCTTTACTGTCGTTCAAAAATCACTAAATTTTGCTATTACTTTCTTCGATTAAAACCGAATTTTAGACTGTCAAGACATTTTTTCTTGGCTTAATCACTTCGTATCTTGGATCAAGGAAACTTTTCTTGGTTCAAGAAAATTTATTCTTGGTAAAATATCAAGATACATTTTGTCTTAAACCAAGAAATTTTTTCTTTTATCAATGCATCCTCTTTGTGAGTGAATAAAAAAGATAGCAGTCGAAGTAAAAACAGCGGTGATCGCCGTTGATTTCGATGTGATCTCTACCAATTTGACCACTGCATTTTCTCATTTCACTCAAGTTTAAATATTAATAATTACCCTATCAATGTAATGTATAAATGATATTGAACTAAATTACATTGATTACATTGAAGTAAAGAAAAACGAAAATCAGGATTACCCGTAAAAAAAATAAAGAAAATCGTTACTTTTTTACATTTTATATATCTTTCGTCCTTTTTTACTGAGCACTCTGACAAAAGTAAATGAAATTATATTTCCATATTAAATGCAATTACAACTTAATATGTCAGTGCCGTTCGGTGAGTTTCTACAGAAAATTCTTCAGACAATATTCGGACAGCAACTAATTAATAAGTTAGAGTCGAATTTCTTTTATTCTGAAATGCTTTTTTCAAAAAAATTAATTTATAATTTATCAAAAAAAAAATATATATATACATATATATATACACAACAAATGTGTTTAATTTGATTCACGTGCAATCAGCTGTGCTAGAAATATCATGCGGTGGTTCTTTAAATAATTTAATTACAGGAATGTTAAGCCACAATGATTTTTAAGAAAATAAAATATGTTTTCTAGTAATTTGAATTGAATTTGTGTATATATGCTGAAAAATGGTATTTTAATTTCCATATAAAAAATTTATTAACGTATATATTAATAAAATATCTATAACGGTCGAAAGTTGACGAAAATGTGTTTTCTATACAAATAATATTTTTCTGATTAGTGAATTATTTTTATAGTACGTGAAATCCGTTTCGTATAAGAATAATTCACTTATTATACATTAATTTTTCTCACTGTTTTTAGAGTGTGTAATTTATTTAGATGGAAAATTTATCTCAATTACAATATAGTGAAAATAACATCTTCATTTTCGATTGTATATTACATAATCTGCGTAAATGCATAATACCAATATAAAATCGTAATATAATTTGTTATGAAATTCAACGTAAGAATTACATTTTTTTCCAGATAAGATTCTAACAACTTAAAAAAACGCTCTTCATCCTCACTTTATCGTACAAATAATAATTGTTTAAATATTTTTTTCACCGTATAAGAGTGACTTTTTAAGGATTTGAGAAAGTAATGTACAAAAATGTACTAATCTTTTTCAATTGAAAGTACACTGAGAGAAATCGATATTTAAAAAGACGGTAATTCAATAACTAAATTTTATTTCAAAATGATAATATTTTCATCGACTGCGCAATTCCTTTTTAAAAGAACAAGTATTCTTTTTTTTTGTTATCGAAATGCAAAAGACTCTTTTTCCCTTTCGAAGCTAATTTTTCTTTCTATTACATTCGAAATACATTCTATAGGCTTCTATGTCTACGTTGACAACAACTGTATGTAAATAATATAAAATAAATTCATTTGAATCTGTTTCGTGGAAGAAACAAGATTAATGTTAAACTAATATTCGACTAATTTCAACCGCTGAGATGATCTACAGCGACACGAAAAGGTGAATATTTTGAACATGAATTCGCTTCCTATGATATTAGATAAAAAATTGTTCATCTTGGGCGATTCTGTTGCGTTGTCGCAAAAGAGCCTGAGAACTTGGCAACGAAGATACGTGGTACGCAGCGTAGATATGGTAACAGCGGAGGTTCCCCGTCGCCTTCGCGCAATTATCTCCAATTCAACCAATTTAGATCAATTTACTTTAACTGGCGCAATTGGCATCGCTGTAGCGTGTGCTGTGGGCCTCCGTGCGATATACTTTTGCTACTGACGTGCCTTCTGCGCTCCGACTAAACTTGACAGTAGTGACGTTAACTTCCCAGTCGTAATATTCATTCTTCATTTAACGCAAGAACCTCCGCCCCCTCCCTACCATTCCGACGTTTATCCCAAGTGTTTTCCATTTCTTAATTTTATTTATTGCATCGCGCATCTATTGCGAATACCCGAACTTTTAAAGCACAATGCACAAATTCTTTTCTTTTCTTTTTGCAAACGTACGGGCATTATAACAATTTTTACCAAATTACCTGCAATTTTCGGTCAAAATATATTCTCGTGTAGGTTAAAATGATTTCCAAATACCACAGAATAATGCATCGCTAAACTTTACTGTGAAATAGTATTTTAGATTTATTACACTTGAAAAGGGTCTCGCGTTAAAAGTTCCATTTTAGAGATCGAAAGTGATATTGCCTGAAAATTTGTCGCCGGAATTTCCATTCCTTTCGATATAGTATTGTAATCAGAAAATTTCTTGGCAAAGATTGAAAAATTTGTCTTACATATTTGTTTTTAAGACTAAAATGGAAAGTTCCAGTTTTGTTCCATTGAAAAAAGAATTTCTCGATTACGTTAGTGTTTTGAATGGAAACAGCATGTCTCTGCCTGGAAATTTTGGCGACGAAATTCCAGGCAATTCCACTGTAGGAATTTCTCTTCGATGAAATTGCCTGGAATTTGAAACGTGGGGTAGTATTTAATGAAAATAAATATTATTTATATTATTTAATGAAAATTAATAATTTCAAGATCATGCGTACGAAATTCGAACCTAGTAAATGTTATTGCAAAGAGAGATATAAACAATTAATATAAAAAATATGTGTCTTCTATGTTTTGTCAGGCTGCAAAATGTTGAAAAGTTTGTAAAGAATTACTCTGAATTTTACATAAAGTTCAATTTGAAAAATTCTAACAAAATTTACGTGAAAAAAAAAAGAAACTTGTCGTGGTGCCAATTGTTTCTCATTTATTTTTGTAATGAATAGAAAATCATCAAGTTATGATGTATAGAATGTAGCCTAATTTTTTCTTTAAACTAATAGACACGTTTTTGACCTGCACCACTACTAAATATTGTTTACATTTCAATGAATTAACTTTGTCTATCGTAATAAACAAAAAAGAGTGGCTTAAACAATTTTTTCGTTAAATTAAAATCATGAAATTAAAACGCGTTTTACATTAAACATATTTTTTTCAAATGACATAATGAAAACAAAATAATTTGATACATTAAAAATGTGTATTACAGTTTTCGCAACAAAATGGAAACTGTATCCGAATACGACGGAAGTGCATTAGTAGCGCATTAAAATGATGGACAGTGCAGACGCATCAACTAAATTTACAATAGACACACTATCATTTATTGCTCCGCCATCTGTGGCATCGCGCGAACTATCATTTCTTCCGTCGATAATTATTTTTGCCTTTTAGCAAATTTAGCATTTGCAACTTATACTTGAAATTTGTGCATTTGTAATTTACGATTTTGTATTTTTTAGTTACTTTGATAACATTTTTATTTCAAGTATTTTAATATGAAAAATATATTTCAATTGTTAAGTATTTTAAATTCTCTAAGTAAAATGAAAAGAATATTGTCAGTGTATTATTTTGTTTGCATTTTTGTAAACACTGCACATTTATAAAAAAAAAAAAAAGTTTAAAAGCACAATCACTTGAATTATAAAATAATATATAAAGTCAACATGATTGGACTGTGTCAAAGAATTGAGGCCAAAACTGATCTCAAATCTAGTAGCAATGGATTTGGGCAGAGTGAAATAGAACAAAGAAGTTCGCTGTATTTGAGATTAAATACTTGCAACATTTGAGAACTTCGTTATATTTGCGAAGGTGACGTTTGAGAAAGTTGAAAGTAATTAAAGCTCTTTTCTATAAGAAATAATAATTACAGCTTATAATTTATTCTTTTTTTTCAAATGTAGAGAGAAAATTCCAAAAAAATGTGTATATACTTGCAAGTAAGAAAAATTCCGCTTAAAACAAGTAAATGATTTGTATAACAAGTGGATTCTACTTTTTATAGAAATATTCAATTTAGTTTGAAATTACCCATGATTACACTGATTTTGTTGTGTAAATGTTCGCGTCAACGGCGAAACGTGGATTGATCGTAATTAAATAATTTCTTTTTATCTTCACTATATAAATACGTTTTCAAGTAATTTAAATGACAGTGTATTATATAATCAAATTTAAGTCATATCGAGATATTTTACTTGATTTAATTTCAGACTCTTGGTAAGTCACGAAACTTTGTATATAATATTTTAATAAACAATTAAACCCTTTTCTCAAATAACTACCTTAAGTTGTTATTTATTTTAATTTTAAAATACATACTAAATGCAATTCAATTTTAGAATACATATTAAATTCGATTAATACGAAAATTTTGTTTTTCATATCACTTGATTGTAATTTCCGTAACAAAAAAATCCTTACAGTATCCTATACGGAAATTTAACACAGGAGCATACATAGGAATTTAATTGAATTCCTACATAGAAATTCATACCATATGGGAACTCATCTGGGTCCCCGTATTGTTTTAATTTGATTAAATCGTAAGGGGACCCAGATAGGTTCTTAGATGATACGAGTCCCTATATAGAAACCCAAGCAAGTTCCTATGTAGGTTGCTGTGTTAAATTCGTATATAAGATCCTATAGGAATTTTTTTTCTAAGCTTACATTACGAAACTATATTACAATATATGACTGTTCAAATATTAAAAATACTTTCAATTCAACATTGCAACATTTGGATCAAAGGCGGTACCAATTTTTCATTGAATTTTCCATTACAAAAAGGTCTTGGCTCTTTGTTTGCCTTAATTAACAATTTAATCCTAACCATACATTTTTTTTTTTTATACAAAGAGTAGGTAAAACATGCGAAAATACATTGCAGCTTACAATTAAATAAGGTATACACGGGAATGTAAAGTTCAATTCCGGCCCATGCTGCCAAAGTCCCTAAGTGCGTTAGGCATTGATTTTCAAGACTGTACACTCCTATTGGTAGCCCTGCGGTTTTTCCTGAAAAAAGGAGCATCTGTTTAATGTGCTCTTTAAGACGCACAGTAGTATTGCCGCTGTAACGGTGCGGAGTGTTTGGCTTCAGTTTGACAGTTGACATTTGAAAAATTATTAGCTAATTTCGGCCGCTTTGTTACCGCTAATGTTGTGTGAATAATGCTTTTCAACATGACGCTTTTGAAAATTCGATTTCTATGACAGGAGCACCATGTGCTCTTGATAACACGATTTAATTAGCGCGCTTTTTTTTAAACATTTATCTTTGATATTGACTAATTTGATGAAAGGTAGACGTGGGATGTTATCGCGCGAGCAAGAGCTACTGTCCTGAAAGTTTGTTCGTGCTGTACACGAGTATTGAAATTGGATTCGAATCAACGAACATCATTGGGAAGCCAAACATGAACGTTTTAATATTGCACTAGCGAACTACTCAGTTTGGTAAAATCGGTACATTTACAACGTTGCATCCGCAACTGTTATTAAATGCAATGGCTCCAACGTTCTTCGAAGTGATTTTTATTGCTTTTATACTTATATTGCCGTTCCTTTATGAGACTAGTCACACTTTTCGGTACTACTTCAAGTTTATCATGTACTATGGCATTGTAATGGCCAATGCTGTGATCCTCATACCCATTATGATGTTTCGACCAGGAAACGTTAAGAATTTGATGTTAGTATTATCATCCCTTTATCTTTGTAATTGGTATTTTAATTGTTGTTGATAAGATACAAGTTTTGTACGTACGAAATATATGAGTTTCAACTTGGACAAATTTTCGACAACAAATTCTGATATTTCGTTTGTAGCTCGTTTAATTGTAATACAAAAATACTAATATTGAGCTTTATGGACAACTTTTTCTATTTTTTATGACATTTAATCGCTTTTGCGCAATTTTAAGACAACATTTGTGAAACTGTTTTTCTGAATCTGCACTGTATTAAGGAGTGGAATTTTTTTCTTATAATTATTGTGCATGCAAATATCATGAAATTAGTCACACTACATGATCATTTTTTATAGTCTATATTAATATATAGTTTATTACTTTAACGTTAATGATGCGTTTAACTTTAATAAAATATATAATAGATATATTCTAAACATTTTTGCCACTTTTTGAGACCATAAGAAATTTAGAAAACATGTTTAAAATAAGTACTTTGAAAATTTGACTCTATTTCTCCACCTCAGAATTATCGATTTTCGACACAAATCAGCCATATGTCAAATAATGAAAACTTCCCTTTTCGACCCGACCGCGATGTTTTAAACGTTACTTTCATTTGAGAGTTTTCTTTGAACGACAAAGAAATAAATTTTGAAATTTTGAAAATTATCAGTAATTTCAACATTTTATCAAAATTTCCACTCTCTCATTTTAAGGGATAAAAATATTTTTGTTTCAAAACTAAAGTCTACACATGTTTTCGTACTTTCTGAGGCTAAAAGCAATTTAGAAAAAAAAAAAAAAAAAAAAAAAAATTAACATAAATGATGAAGTCTAAAAATTTGTTCTTTTTTTACTTTAGAATGATTAGTAAATCGAACGTACGGCGAAAAATGTAAACCTCCCGTTTCGACAGCACCATTAAATCATTTTTAACAATTTATTCTACTAGTTCCCTGATAGAATATTACGTATTTTATGCACATATTGGGGATTCAGCTTTTATTTACTTTGAATACATACATAAATATATACATATACGTATATTATACGTATAAAAAATATAATGTTCTATCAGAGTTAAAATGTTGCTTTCGGAGTTAATAAAACAAAATTTCCTTTCTTATATCTTTCCTATCTTAAGGATGTTCTATAGGTATCTCAAAATCAGCTATTTTGAAGCAAGCGCAAACACCTCTTATTCCATATATTAATGTTTCGTTTTATATTATTTGATTAATGTTTAGTAAATAAACTGTTTGAAAATTATTTTAAAAAAAAAAGTTCATTATTTTTAATGTAAATCCAATTTTTTCCAAAAATAATGTATTTTCACCAAATTTTAATTCAACACTTTTTATATTACAGAGAATAATTTCCTAATGTTTCAACAACATTCACAGTCTCTAACTGAAGATATTTGACTTGGAAGTTTTGATAAAATTGCATTGATTGAATATTTATATATATAAATTTTATTAACTTTGAGTTCGGATGTTTCAGGTCACAGGCTGTGAATCACATTAAAATTTTGGAAAATTATGGAAAAATACTTGATTAATAATCATACAAAGTTTCATTAAATTCCCATTACTCATAAGATACCTACAAAACACCCTTGAACCATAATTAAAATAAATTTTACAGATTAGCTTCTTCAAGTTGCCACCACGTGAGCACTTTACTTGGGCTGCGATGGGAATTGAGAGGCCGAGAACATTTAGAAAAAGAGAGGGCGTGTATTATTGTAGCGAATCATCAGAGTTCGCTTGATATTTTAGGCATGTTTGACATTTGGCCTATCATGGATAAATGTACAGTGGTAGCAAAGAAAGAATTATTTTACGCTTGGCCCTTTGGACTTGCAGCCTGGCTTTGCGGTCTTATTTTTATTGACAGAATGAATTCTGAAAAGGCTCGAAATGTTATAAACGCTGCTACGAAATACATCAAAGAAAATAAGGTAGCATGTTTTATTGTTTAAAAATACAATTCAACAGTTTTCACATGAAAAAGAAAAAAGCCATGTGTAATCGCTTAATTTGAAAAAAAAGGTGCAGTTATTATTCTATTGCAATAGCTTGAATAAATATTAGTGCACTTTTTTTTGTAAGGATACTCGACTAGTAATGACGAAATACATGAAAGAAAATACATGTTAGCAACATCAATTTTCAGATTAAATTATGGATATTTCCCGAGGGCACCAGACGAAACACTGGGGAAATTCATCCATTTAAAAAAGGTGCCTTCCATGTTGCTATTAACTCGCAACTGCCAATTCTACCAATAGTGTTTTCTTCGTATTATTTCTTGTCAAATGAAGAAAAACGACTTGATTATGGTAATATATTTTATCGTCTTATAATTCTTATATTTAATAAATTTTTTATCATCGAATTCAAACAGAAAAATTTTTAGTACAAATTTTTATCACTTTGTCTACAATTAGCTGAAAAACTTCGAAAAATAGCGCAGAACCGCTTGAATAATTATATTTTACTTTATTTGAAGCTTTTCTGTAATAATGCATAATATGTATAAAAAAATTACAAAAAATTTTATTTTCTACTTTTTTTTCTTGTTGTAAATTTGAATTTATTGGTAAAAAATTTATTCATTCATTGATTTGGGATTTTAGTCACATTAAATGACTATATCGTTTTAAATGAATTGTCGTAGGATAGAAATAATTCAGCCCAGTCATCTTAGCTTTTTCCATGATCATACATTATTTTTACTTTTTTATTCGCCAAAAATAATACACTCTGATATCTTTGTCTCAAGGTCGAAAAAATGCATACATAATATAAACTCGACAACAATTCTGTTTAATTTTTCAGGACATATTGTTATTACAACATTGCCACCCATTCCAACAGAAGGATTAAGTTCTGATGATGTAGATATTCTTATGAAGAAAACACGAGCAATGATGACAGAAGTTTTCCATGCATCAAACCAGGAGATGCAACTATCGATAGCATCAAATAAAACCAATCATGTTTACTAAAAGAACTTTATCCATGATCTTGATACGTTTTATACAATTAGTCAAAATTTATACTGGAGCATTTCTCTCAGTATTTATTATGCATTTACAAAGAAGGAAACCAAAGATTCCAATTATGTATTATTAGACGAATGCTAGTCAACGAAACTGTCTGTTTAATGAAATGCTATCTCAAGCCCTTAATGTAATGTAAACGTAATACTAATGATATCCTATTGTCCGTATTTTATACAAATAATGTGTCATATACTGAGAGACCGAATTTTTCAACCTTAGAATTTTATCGTAAGTTTTACATTGTATTATACTATATTTACGCAGTGTAACATAAAACTCAAGAATTATTCCAATTATTTACATAATGCAACGTAATTTTGACGAATTCGGTTTCTTTGTACAGTATTAACCGTAGGCATAACGATGTTCTTTTTACATTTCTGACAGAGAGAGATCATGTAAGGTTCTATAGGTATCTTATTTTTTTTTATTTTGTTTTTTTTTTTTTTAAACAAGCTAAAATCAACGAATTTGTTAATTTATATTAGTGAGGTTGTATAAATGTGCTGTGAGTTCGTCAAAAAAGAAAACATCCGTCTGTATTGACTTATATAGAAATATCAAAAACAAATCTTTAAAATTTTCCCCTTTGGAAAATCGGGACTTCCTAAATAATTGTCACCACTTTCGTTTTCTCTACCGTTTAACCCGCCGTTACATACTATTTCTAGTTTTTATATTTCTTTCCAAAAAATACATCTAGTCACAAACTTTAGTTGCGACTGAAAAAAGAGTTCATTTTACAAGCTTTGTTAATGTGAACAATGTAATATTGCGCGTGTAACGACAGATTGAAAATATTAGAAAAAATAACAAAGTCTGATTCTTCTCGTAATGAGACCAGAAGAACTGAACTCGATAGTAAATATGATTGTTAATAATGTAACCCATTGAACTAAACAGACTTAGATTGTTTGTAATATTAAAACTGGATGTAATCTGGATTCGGTCCAGAATCGTATGTGTCCGATGTAAAGTGCGCTTTTGGACTTACAAAATAAGCCAACGGATGTTTAAATCCAGGCATATGGTCTCAGGGATGTGTTTTGATGTAAATTTAAAGTTCCCTACACTGAAAGCAAAATTGTTTTAAGCGTTACTGTATTTCTTATTATTTTAAAATTTACTAAAATTTATATAAAAAAATTGGTATTTTACATGTAAACTTTTCGTATAAAATGCAGAACATGTTAAATATCAAATAACTGAAATTCTAACAATGCTGTACTTTTAATATGAAATCTTGTGATTCTTAAAACAACATTTCTCTTAGTGTAATGTAACTCAAAATTTAATCAATGGATGAATTTTTATTTAGTTAGATAAAACTGAAAGTACAGGCTTGGTTCAATGGGCATCCGCTAATAAACTTCCTTACGGCGCACTTATATTTATTTCGAGCATAGCCTTGAAGCGTCGCGTTGCGTGCTCGTCAAATTCTTTTCTATTGTTCAATTATTTCCTTTTTTAATTTTAATTTAAAGGCCAGTTTTTCTTGTTTTTATTAAGTATTTTAGCTGTGAAAATATACAATGGAAACAAAAACTTAATGCATTTTTCGATAAAATGACTTGTCATAGTAGAAACGTGAATTTTAATTTGAAGTGTCAAATGAATAAATAAAATAAAATGAATTATTCGTTTTATCTTGTACGTCAATAATCAAACAAGTACAGAACAATTCACTACATATGCTTAATACGTATTATTTTAGCTGGTAATGATTTGCAAATGTGAAAAGTATGAAAAGTGGATATCGCTTCATCCATTACTGATATACAAAAAAAAAAAAATAATAATAATAATAAATAAATAAATAAATAAAAAACGAAGAAAGAAATAATGGGTGTGGTTTTGATCTTTCGATACGGTCGTAACGTTTAATAAAAAGATGAAATAACAAAGTTTATTTGATATAATCTCTTTATCAAAGACCAACAATAAAATGTTAAACCACAGGAGGAGTAACATTTATAAAAATTTAGTTTATAAGTTCCTTAAAAATTACGTAAATGTAATTACAAATATGATATCTTGAATTATGTATCAGAAAAAAAAAATTGTGCACGATAACCAGACAATATGATCCAAAATGTCGAAAATTCGTTAAAACAATTAAAAGTAAATAAAATAAAAAAATGAAAAAAAATGTGGAGAAAGAGGCGTTTATATTACAGCGACCATTCTGTTTGAAGTGGACCATTGATCGATATTGAAGTTGGCCTAAAATAGCACAATCGTTTTTGCGGTTGCTTTGGAATTCCTTTTATGCATTTCTCTTGATTAATTACAAATGTACTAGTTCCATTTTTTTTTTTTTTTTTTTTTTTTTTAGACTTAATGTACGAATGATTATTTTAAATTGGTCGACATTGAAACATAACATCTTATCGACCCCTACGATTCAAATTGTCTGGGTTTCGTGAGTGAATTTTTTGTACGAAACTTTGTTTGTAAATTCATTAGATTTATAGAACATATTTATAATTTTGAAAAATTCCATTACAAAAATTTTAAGTAATAGAGATTTGTAATTTCATAAGGACATTATTGACAATTTTGTTAATATTTATCTGTGGAACTTGATTCAATTTTAATAATCATTAAACTGCCCTTATTGTTTTTATTTCGTTTTATTCATTACAAATCATTTGTCCATATTGATCAAATATTCTGCGATTAAGATGACTGAGTGTCTCTTGGATGACTCTTTTACATCCTATTTTTTTTGCCATCATGTTTATTGGGTTTCGTTTTTATTGAATGATTTTCTTAGATATGACATTCTCAAAAAATTGTATATTTATTGATTTAATATTACACTATGGATCCTATTTTAAATAAGATAAGACATAGTATAGTTTTATTTTTTCATTATTCTTTTTTACTTTTCATTCAAATTTATTTTGTTCTTACACATTATAATAACCCTCGCTGAGTTATCTCTTGTGATTTTTCCTGTAAGAGAAAATATTTTTTTTTAATAATCAATTATAAAGCTTTTCCATATATTGAATAAGAGCATCAGTTAAAATAATAATACTAATTCAAATTATATTCAAACAATGATGATAATTTTCTTTTTGTGATTTTTTATAAACTAATTAAACTTATGTATTACAGTTGCGCTATTTTATTTTAAACATTGCAATAACGTTCAGATTTTAAAATAAAAAAAATGTTTTTGTAATAAAACCTCAATAGAATATTTTTCAATAATAATACATACCGACGATACATTGCCTAACCGATAAGTTTGATCTAATGCATTCGGCAGCATTGGCCGTAAGTTGTTCAGTTCCATTAACGTTACATTGTTCAATTTAGCATATGTAACACTACTTTTAATGAAACTATTAATTGAAGAACGTAATTTTGATGATCGAATATCCCATAAATCCTACAATTTATATTAACATACATTCAATTTTCCAAAACAAAAATATAATTACTTCTTTATCTACATTAGAAAATGTAGTGTCTTATAAACTGTTTTAATTCAAAAGTTAAGTAGTTTCAAAAATGCTTGTTTTGTTAAATCTTCTTATTTCAAACAATTTAAAACTACTAAACTTCTTAAGGGTGTTTTGGAGGTATCTCATGAGT
>JABFOV010000964.1:0-29562 GCA_022817685.1 Aradophagus sp. ZL-2020
GGATACTATCAGAGTGAGATATTTCGATCGTGACTTTACGAGCCGTCTTCTTCGCCGCGTTTACTGCCAAATAATTAGCTCCGATTTAGTGGCGATTTTATTTAACTCACCGGCTGTCCTATTACCGATAAGGTAAGCAGGGAAAAAGGGGGTGCAAGCGGGATGGACGTTCCGAGGCAGGACAAAGGACGATAGAGCGTGTGGAAGACCACCGTGGTCGGCGCTTTTTTATTACGCGTAAACCGTTCTCTTTATTTCTACATATAGCCGTGAGCTACCTTGGACTCTTTCCCTCCCTCGGCGAAATATTAAACGACTCACTTTGTCCCAAGACGTGAGCTAATGTAGCTTTAAAACAGGTGCGCCGCGTTAAAAGCAGCAACTCAATCGAACTTTCTCTTGACTTATTAGTTAAACGAAATTCCAATCGAATATTTTCGATTAGTGGCAAATTAAAGTGGAAGGTTGGATAGACTTTTCGAGCGATTTAGAAAAGAAAATGCTGAAAATAGTCAAAGCCTGGCGGCGGGACCACACGTAAAGAACCGGCCGATCCTATCGACGCATCTTGGCCGTAAAAATTAAGCACCGTCCGATAAATAAGCGGCAATCTGAAATTAAGATAAAACGTGCTGACAATGACACACGTTTCGGTAGGATTTTTCCCCGCTGCTCGGCAGATAAATTCGTTTTGGTCAAGGATTTCTAAGGAGCGTTGGATGATAAACAATTTGAGGGGCTTTCAAGAGATGAAGAGTTCGTCGAGGAAGACAGAAACAGGAAGCTGAAGCGATGACTTTTTATCTCGTCGTTCTTTCTCGATGACGATCGCGATTACTACCGGTAGCACGAGCATGTTTGACCTAGGAATATGTTTGTTCGGATAACGGGTGGCCCGAAAAGCCATATATTTATTTGGCCGGACTTCCCACGGTGAGCTGTCCTCGCCCACCGTGGGTGACTCGCACACTAAACGCCCAAGAGTATCACCAGAAAACGACCTTTTAACAACTTCACTCCTGTCATCAAACCTCTTACTGGCTCGACCGTTTCCTCGACAGTGTCACGATATACGTGAAATGAAACGTTTGACTAACTTTCCAGCTGTCCGGTCATTGTGACCGTAACAATGCCCTGGCATTAAAATTCGATTGCCATTCAATATGCATCCACCTTTCGTCGAAGCAGATCTGCTCGCTATTGTTAGAAACAATTTTCCAACAGCGATTACGACAGTTTCAAATTCTGATTAATTATCGACTTACAGCAGTCGATGAATTGTATCGATTTCAGCTTTACATTCCAATTCGGGTTCGGTCGTTTTGGTATACCTTTATTCAAAATAATAAATTTCATAATTATTTTTTTATTTTGAAATATTGATTTTAATAAAATTATTATCTTTACTGTGATTAGTGAAAATTGAGTTTTCATTTGAAACAAATTTCGTACAAAAAAGGACAGTAAAAATGTAGTAACATTTTAATAGTTATGGTTATTTTTTTAATACAACTTTTTCACACACTCACAGTAAATCTTGAGATGTATTTGAGTTTGACAAGCTGCTTAAGTCTTAATTATAAGTATTTGATTGTTTGATTTATATTGTCACTATCGTAACTCAATTTATCGTACCCGAGACAAGAATTGCTTACCGAGAAGCATACAAATGATTTATTTATTGATTTTAATAAATTACGAAAAAAAAAAAAAACTATTAAGGATGTGAATAGTAAAGAATTGTGTGAAATTTACGAGTCACTACCATCGAATTCAAACATCGATTTGAATGCAGTGAAATTGATGATTTTGCAATAAAAAATCATTCACCAAACGATTAAATAGACATTATAGAGGTAAAACGACGGCTTATCATAATTTTAAAATTAATAAAAAAAAAAAAAAAAAAAAAAAAAATTACACACACAATCGAACAAAATTATGAATAAATTGTTTTGTTTCAAAGTATAAAATGTTTTTAGAGTTGTATTTTAAAACATGAAGGAAAATATGACTGATCACAGTGTTAGGGTATACTCGTGTTCTGAAATCATCTAAAGTATTATTTTTTCAATTATTCAATAAGGCTATGCCAGATCATTCATATAATCAAACATTTTATATAGCGGCAAGTCATCGTTGATTCAAGAAACATCTATTTGCATTACAACTTTAAAGTTTATTTCACATGATATATCAATTTTTAAATTCAAACTTCAAAGAATTCAATATTCTTGTGACAATGTCAAATTAACTTTATAGTTTACTACCAAATAAACATTAATCCTATATGCTTGTGACAAGAGACTTTTTACCAAATTACCAAAACTCTTTTTACAATGTACAAGTTTCATCATATTTATTATATATGTTAAATATTCTATGAATATTATTATATAATGTAGAGTGGCAAAAGTAGTAATTGAAAGTTAATTCAATTTCTACGCATCTTACCAATCCGGTGGAATGTCTTGCAAAATGATTAGCTGTTAAATTCAATTTTAGTGAATGAAATTAGCATTACCACATTAAATGAGAGACAGAAAATGCAAATTTGGTGTTTCTTGTCTTGAAATCGGTGATAAATACTCGTTCCAGCAAGAAACTCTGGCCATTTGTCTAGCTTTATTTATGGAGCCCCCTACGTGCAACGTGCATTCTGTCAAGAATTTACGATCTATCGATGAAATCATAATCAGACGTTACCGTCTTTATAACGACATTAGGGGAGGAAGAGAAGAAAGAGAAGGATAAGGAGATGGGTGAAGGAGAGAAGAGGGAGGTCGAAATGAGTGCTCAGCATTAAGGAAGCGTTCTCTGAATGAGCCGCAGTTATTTTGCGTGCGTGAATTTGTTTTAATTTATGCAACAATTTAAGTAGAAATGTTTGAAGCATAATGTCTTAGTCTGGTTCAGAGAAGCTGCTTATCTGAACTGGGACTATGTTTCATCTCGTAATTCGGTCTCAGCGTAGCATTTTTCAAAATTAGACGTGATCTGGTGTGTTGGCCGAACCTGTGGCATGCGACCTCATGGTGTGAGGCTGCTGATCACTTGAATATTTTTCGACTTCTTTTTTCTCCCTCTCGCTTTTCAGCACTAATAATCTATAGACTTGGAGTTCAATACACGAACGCCAATTTGTGTTTGTGTATCGAATCCATTATCTTCTAACTTCAATCTTCTAATTAATTCAGTATACTTTATTACTTTGTAATAATCAAGTCAATTCACTAATACTTTGAACTTAATTAGAATTTAAAATTAAATCTAATTATAATTTAAATATAAAGAAAAAATATTTCTACTTCTGCTATGAACACTGCTGATTAAAGTTGTTTTGCTGTATCAGTAATTTCTTGTTTCTCCGTTTTTATTGTGTCACACGGGGTCATTATGACAATAATTGTTCTGACGTATAAACATTTGAGGCAATTTCAAAATGTCTTTGTTTATTGATTAGCAGTTAACAATGAGAACAATATTTTTTAAATTATTGGAATTTTTATATATATTTAACGGATTTGACAAAACCAAGAATTAATAAAATCCTTAATCAGATTTCATCGTATACAAAATATTTAAATTGAGGTTTTAATTGAGTCAACATATTGCCACCAAGTTTGAATAACAGTATCAATGTTAGTCAAGCATAAGATACTGGATCTGATAACAGCGTTTGACCAATAGCACAGCTTATTAGTTACGCAGCCTTTGATTTAGTTGTTGTGCTCGATCATCTGGAATTAATATTCAGACAGTTCAAGCGAATCGGAAACGAGACTTGTATGGCGAAAACGACAGGACCGCGAGAAAATTAACAGGCCTCGTGGGATCAAATTAATATTTGGTCTCTCAACTTTTTAATCCCAAGATAAGAAATCCGGTTAATCGCAAGCAAAAAGTTGATTTTTCGGATCAAACCGATTTTTAAGATCTTGCACGTTTGACTACACTAATCTATGCTAAGATGTGGGCCATATTATAAGGTCGTTTGAAATGACAATTTCATTTCTTGTTACACTCTATTTATTATAATATTTTCAAACGTTAAATCTCGAACAAAAAGTGATACTTTTGTAAATTATTGCAAATTCACTTGATTGAAAAGAGAGTAAGTTGTCGTCTAGTATGGAATATTTCGAGCTAATTAAGTGGAATAACGAATTATCCACGGGATATCGAAAGAGTATGCAATCGACATCCGGTGCGTTTAGTGTAGAAGAGAAGTACCTTATAGTCTACCGGCAATGCGTGTATTGTCGTCCACCGGTCCTTTCTTCTTGTGAAAAGAGACCATTAAGAATTAAGATTTGGACATCGAGGCCCCGTGCTGTGTCTGGAAAGCTACTGCTATTCGAAAATTCCCCAAGCGTAATCGCAAACGTAGTTATTTTTACAATCGGAACCTTTAGAAAATTACTTGCAAAATACTATTAAGTAATTATTAAACTACATTTTATAATTACTTATTTTACTTATAATTGTACATTTATTTACAAAATTATAAACTTTTTGAATGAAGTATAAATAATTTTACATCTAGACTAGATTTAATGTGCAATGAGTTCAGTAACCTTGTTTTCATAAAGTTCACTGAATAAATATCAATTCAATATGCGAAATTATGTATTTAAACGTTTAATCACTTGAAAAAAATTTTATGTTCAAATTTTATTTCTCTATATCAATTCATAAAATCAATAAATAAATTTATAGAACATACCTTGAAGTAAAATTTTCCTTAATGATTTTTTAACGGTAGTGCAGTTCCATCGGCGGTTTCGAAACTGGAATTGACACTCCCTTGTACCAATTTGAATTCCTTTTGCAATTTCTTTCAATAAAGTGTGCTCGTTACGGCAAATATTGATCAGTTTCCCTTTGAGTCTGCGAGTTTTTTTACAAATGAGCATCGGGTCCATGACCATTTGATTTCCGATACTCCTGAAACCAGCAATAAAATATTCAAAGTATATTTAATTGTCCCATTTTCAAGACTACAAGCATTAATTAATTTTCTGTTTCTTAATCAATATGTTCTTTTCACTAGGCTTAGTGCGTGTTTGCTGCTTAAACTTTATTATAAGTAAATATCTTTTGAATTTTTTTTTCACATTTTGTCAAAACGAATCTAATGCATTGTTGAATGGTACCATTTCACATTGCGATGCTACAAATCAAGCTAAAAAAATATGACATATTTTAAACCATGACAGTGTGTAACATTCTTTTTAATACTCTGTAACACAATACTAAATCAGACATGAGCGTTTTTCAACATGCATAGGAACACAGAAATTATTTGAGGAAGGTGTAGGTGAAAAATACGGAATAAAAGAATTGTAAGGGAATAACTGCTTTTCAAAAGCAAGTGTAAAAACGCTCTGAAATTGTTCGGCGGATGGAAGAGCAAAAATAAATGTAAGCTTTGAGATATCGATATAACAACCGAAAAAATTGTTCGGCAAAGTGTAAGAAAATGTAGGATTTCCTCTGTTAAATGTATCTTTCTTGGCTTGAGTAAAAAAGATTATTATTACTATAATTAAAGAATGAACTGTTAGATTCTCCACGCAAGGCAACTGTGTTGCACGAGAGAGGATGATTGCAGGTTGATCGCCAAAGGTGTAGCAAACGCAAAAAGATGACGACTACCGTGCTCGCAGTCTTCGGTGTGTCGATGAAAACGAGACCCCTCCCGGCAGTGAGCGTGACGACGTCGCGCGACTTGAATTCTACAATGATCAAGAAAGAGCGAGACATTCTTTCCAACCGTCGGCCTTTATTGCGAAACTTTAATTAAGATTATTAGTTCTGCGTTAGCGGAACGCCGCAGCGCACGTACGATGGCCTTTCGGCGATCGAGCTGATGCCACCGAGTTAATGACAATTGCTCTGAGTCGACAGCGAATAATATACATACAATGTCATTGGTAACGACTTGACTAAAAGTAATATCCCTTTCGATGCCGTGACAGAAGGTGCCAGACGAAGTCAACCTTGGTGTAAGTGTTGTAAGGTTAACGTCGAATTCAGACGTTGAAAATAGAGAAATGTAAGTTGTTTTTTTCGATGCTCTCGAGTTAAGTTTCATCTGTCACGAAAATCGAATCATTGATCAATAAATCATGTCATTATTTCGTAGAATAAAAAACACAAATTTACAGTATTTTTTTAACAAATACATATGGGAAACATTGTCTACAAGGCATAATAAAGTAAGATTAAATTTATAATAATAATGAAAAAAAAAGTTGACCTTAATATGTCGGAAAATCATCGATTACTATATATATATATACAGATAGTTATAAGATCGCTTTCATAAATTTAAAGAAAAATGTACTTCTAATTTTTTTGCCTGTATCTACTCTCGTTGTAAAATTAACTTCAATCGGGATAAAAAGTGAAAAAAAGCAAATAAAAAAATAAGAAAAATATTTCAACAAAGAAGATACAACTAGACTGTTACAACGTAAACGAACGGATGTTATTGAATTTAGAAACGACACGCAAGGTTGAGGGATTCAAAAATATGCACTTAACAAAGAAATAATTACATTTTCCAAGTGTTAATTAAACGAAAAAAATACACGCGTGTAATTCCAACACTTTTCTTGTCACACAATCCAATAATTTCCATTACTCAAATTATACGCGTTGCGCTTTTTTACATTGACGTAGTAATGTGAAAATTAAATGAATTATTGAAAAGATAAAATACATACACACATAATAAATAAATTTTCTACTATTCTAGCAATAAGTGGCATGCAATCGGCTCATAAAGTTGTATAGAAACTACTAGTTTATTTTTTATGTGTATACATAAAAGATTTCGCACAGTTTGTGTAGTATTAATAGTATTCAATGGAGAAACCTCAATTGTAGAAAAAATGTTCAACTTCTTAACGACTAACTCATCACAGAAACTGTTCTATGTTAAACAATCTATTCCTTGTAAATTATGACGTTTCTGTAGAACAGACCATTTATTTCGAATTCTTATGCTCCGCGAATGAAGCGTTATTAAATTTCAATTTGAATCGCCATCAACTGTAAAGTAAGGAAATGTGAATTCACTTTTATCAAGCGATGAACAAGAAGACTGAAATAATAAATGGAAAAGCAATGAGATCAAGAGGAGAACGAGGAGGAGGCGGAGGAGGCGGAGGTGGGGGTGGGAGGGGGAGAAGGATAGATACGTCGTCGCAAACGAAAAGCGTGGAGAGGCCGGTTAGGGCGGTCGACTTATTTATTGCCTCATTAGACGCACTCACTTCGCTGGAAGGCAGCTCCACGCTGTCTGCTCGGATAGACACTGACGAGCATTGCATGCTTTCTCAGCCGATTACTTCTCGTATTGGCGAGAAAGAAACAGGGAGAGAGGGATTGCTCATCTTTGCTCCGAAAGCCGCATTCTCGGTCGAATGCCGAAGGGACGGAATCAGTGAATGAAAAGATAAAACAAGAGCCCAAGACGAGCGAGCGAGAATCAGGAAAATCGACGAGCAACAAAACCGGGTGGACATACTGTCGAATTCCTCGCATTTCTTATCGTGCCGCATTGCGATCCCGCGCAAATTCACTTAAACGTTGCAGCGCGATAATTGATGCGCCGCATCAATTTGCGAAGAATGCCTTAGCCGTTGACGATTATTTAATAACACGGCCAACTTTCGATGTAAGCGTTGCGCAAAAAGATACTGACACTGGCGAAGAATGCCGCCAACAAATTGGTGGCAAGGGTCATTTCGCCAGCGAGCAGCATAGCGGAATTTGCCGGAAACTATTCCAAAGCTTTCAAGAATTTCACTTGACTGATTTTTGGAACAAAGCTTCGGGCTGTGACCCGCTCGTGGGATAGGTATGACGCATAGATCCCCCCCCCCCCCCAATCACACGCTTGGCTTGTTCAAACAAGTGTTTCTTCGAGACTGTGCACATACGAAGTAATGGCGATTCGGAAATCGACTATGTTGACAAAAGAATGAAACAGATATATTTTCTATACTATAAATTCATTATGAAATGTTCATTCAATTCTGATTTTCTGAAATAGTTCAATCAATATTGATTGTTTAATGTTGCCTAAGATCAAAGTATCAGCAAATAAAACAATTAGACGATTATAGAACGTTTTATAATTTGACTTCAAAATCTGTTATAGTTTGTATTCAATATGCATGTCATCACAGGTTCTTTTCTGTTATTATGCATTACTTTGACGTCATATTTTGACCCGTGTCCGACCGATTGCATGGCATGTAATTTACGGAGTCCATTGCATTGGATCGACTTTAGTTCTTTATTGCTGAATGAACACTTCGCTTCAGAGCATGACGTTACATCAAAGGGAAATATAATTTCGTGAAAAATATTGACAATATTGAATGTCCGTAACTGATTGTTATAGTATGTTTGTGAAATGTACAATCGGTAATTATTTAAAAGTGTAAGATTTGTTTCGTTTGTAATAATGGTAATTAATGAATTTATATTGATGGAACTTCTTTAATTTATTACTTTATATTTTATTTTTATTTATTTTGCTTTGCGGAATTTAAATAGATGTTACTGAAAAGTTTAAACTTTTATTTAAAAAAGAAAAAGTCATATAATAATTTTTCACTTAGAAATTGTTCACATTTCAATTTTTCAATTCAGAAGAAATTTTTACCAGCAAACAATTATAAAATCATTAAAGGAAATATTTTTGCAGCTATAGTAAAACAGGTATTATATGATCATCACATAATATCGATATAATATCTATTATTCGTCTGTACAATATTAATTAACTTTTACACAGTATCATTTCTTATTAAGGCATCAATGAAAACTCTAATATATATACATATTATTATAAATACATTATTTATTAATAATAAACTAAACTAAATATAATGTCATATAAATAATATATACGATATTTTACAACTCAAAGAAATGTATATAAGAAGGATGTAAGTTTCGTGATGTGGGTGATAAATAAGTTCGATAATTAAATAATCATTAAAATATAATATTAGATAGGAAAAGATACGAAGACAAAGAAGAAAAAGCTTGCACAGCGAAGGTAAAGAGAGTGGGAGTATCGGGTGGTCCAAGGAAACATGACGGTACCCGCGGACAGCCCACCGCAGCTCATTGGCCAACTTTATCAGCTAACTTGAAGAATGTTTTTATCGAAGATAGCACGTTGAAACAGTACTAATAATGCTGTTCAACGTGTATAATTATTAAGAATAGAAGGAAAAAGGTTGGAAAAGGCGTAAGTTGATCAGAAAAAATATTTTATCAGTCTTAAAGTTTATAATATCAAATCATTTTATTGAGAGTGCGTAACTTCTGAAATATAAATTATGTGAATGTATAAATAAGAAAAGTCTAACTGGTTTTACATGTTTTTTGTTACTTGGATATGAATTAAATAAAAATATATACATAGAACCGTACAGCATAAACAACCTTTAAAGATTGTTTAAATAAAAAAATTAAATAAATTAAATGTCGATCTATTCGAAACGTTTAAAGTATACGAAATATCGTTCAACTTAACAGAATTAGAGTGCAGTATGAAAATACTTAAAATATGCAAGTGAGAAACTTACAGAAACTTTTAAGTGGTTGAATTAGATTCAGTAGTGGAAGTCTGTTTCAAAAATATGCATTATAATCAATGTACAAATATTGAAATCTCATTTAAGCAATAGTTTGAATATAATATTATGCAACAAGCACAAAAAGTTTTCAAGTGCTAATTTAACGCTTAAAGCAAAAGCGAGGATAGAAAGTTCAGACACAACTTCAATCATTAAATTTAATCATCAGTCGTGCTTACTGTATTCAGTAAGTATTCGTTAGATTGACAACATGTCGGATTTTTTGTTGACAGACATAAGCAAGTATTATGCACAAAGTACTTTCACAGCGACTTTTCCTAGGTGCAAAATTGCCCTTTTTCCGTCCTTGTTGCACAAGTGTTTATCACAAAGTAAAAACAAAAACCTACCAACAACTTCTACTTCTCTTTTCTTCGAAAGTCAATTATAAATCTTTTATTAAGACAAACGTATTCCAAGCAGCATATAATTTGCAAATTTATGCAGTTTCACATTCAGAGTGGTCAGGATCGGTTTCAATAAGGAAAAGGATTGTAATAGATTGTGACTGTCATGAATGGCTGTTCGATTGGGAGCGATTTGATATCACATCTCTTACTAGGCAAACGGCGAAGAAACGGTCTAAGGGTGGTGGTCGAGGGTGGAGGCCGAGGGGCAAAAGCGGGGAGTCATCCAAGGATATATGTCGACTTACAAATTATACGCATTCAACGAGATTTACGGTGACGTGGTAGCGAGACCATTGTCTGTCCACGCTTACTTCTTTACTTGCTTCGCGCTCTACGTTCGTTTCCGCAGAGCTCGTGCGCACGCTCTTTAATCTTGGTGTTGTATCCTTCGGATTCTCGTGCAAGAGCCCAAAGTAGTACGCGCTGGTCTGCACGATTCCTTACGAAACAAGTGGCCGGCAATATCGATGGACTAAACCGAACCGACAGAATCCGGTCGAGTCAACTAACTCGGGGTAATCGCAATCGCTCGATTTCACGTGATTGTCACGTGATGACAGTCGCAATCTCTCGTGGCCGCACACATTTCAGCCACACACAAGCAACCTTGCTAAACCAACAGGTCACGCCATTTTTTGCCTTTAATTCTCCACTTTTTGTCCATTCTTCGCTCGGTGCATCTTTTGTGCGTCGTAATAAATTCACCAAACAGCTCATCACTTTCCGTCAATATTTTTTATACATGATGATCGCAATCATTTTACACTTGTCAGGTTTAAATTTTAATTATTTCTTTCCTCCTTTTTTTTTTTTTTGATCGTTACATCGTTTTGCTTCTGTCTTTGTGCAAAACGATATCTTAACAGAAGAAGCTTGGATATCGTATGAGACTGTATGGTTTTTACAGATTATTGCTGTAATCGAAATCGTTACGTTGTATATTTATTAATTGCAAGTTTAATTTATTATTGTACATTATTTAAGACTTTTCAACAAGCTGTGAACAACAATTTTGTAAATGTACAAGCGATTTTAAACTCAATTTAAAATGTATAAAATAATATAAACTTAAAATACTCATTAATTTTATAAGTAAAAATTTCTTACGTCCTGTATATTTTCTATTTCAAGTTTAATTAGATTGTCAACGATTATTTCATATTCTCGTAACATATGATAAGTGTGTTAGCTAGTAAATATTTGCATATTTGCATACAAAACAGGAGCAGGTTTCGTGCGCTACTGAGTAATTTACAACCCGAAAAGATACACTTCTGAGATGTTTTAATAATATTTTGGTCTTTGCTTTTCTTTCTTTAAAAAGTACATTTAAGAATGAAAACCGACTATTATTTGGTTTCACATTTAAAGGGTAAAGTTGATATTTATTTATCATGATGTTAATTTTATCTAACACGACTAGATTATTAACAGATAATGACAAAATACGTATATTATTACTAATAATATAAATTTAAGTAACACTGCAATGTATTTTTAACTTTAGATTCTATAAAATATACATTCGTAAATCAAATGTCATCAACCATTCTTTTTTGTTTTCACAGATACCGATAAATGATATAATTTTATGAGGTTGTTAACACTGAAATACTATTTCTTTTTCGAAAGCTACGTATAAGTTATCTTACAAGTAAAACAAAAAATTACAATTGACGGCTATTTACTGTGCCATAAATACATCGCACAACTCTTTTAACGAACATGTTTGCAAGTAATTGGGTATTATCTAATCTAATAGGATCGCGATTGTTTTCAAGCAATAAATCTATCGAATATGTGGAACTTCCTGCGACTTTAATAGTAACGATAAACTGAAAGCGTAGTTTGAATGATTTTTACGAAAAATCAACTCACCAAAAAGAAGCGGTGACTGGGGTGGCGAGGAGGAGACAGATCGCCACAAGAATAGAGCGCATCTCCATCTCCCCTCCGTCCCCTATTGGCAAACCGGAAGATCACCCCCTCTACTGCAGACAAGCAATGCACACACCCAGATATTGTTCTTTAGAACTGACTGACGCCGGCTTCGACACTTACTGAATCGTTGGCCGCGAAACACCTACGAGAGTCCTGGAGTTACGGCCAATGCAGCATCTCAATTTATCCCGATCATTGACTTTTATGCACCTAAGCGGCGGATGTGCGTCTATTTTCGCGCGAGAATCACGCGAGATCGATTTGGTTAAGTAAATTTGGTTTAATTGGCCACATTGCCGCCCATTCTACCTCCCCGTGCCCCTTCCTCCCTGTTCTCCTTCCCCACAGTCTCCTTCTTGTCTCCCCCCTGTCCCTCCTCCCTTCTTCCCTTCCTCCTTCTCCTCCTCCGCCGCCTGAATTCGCGGTCACTAGAACGTGCAAAAAGTCCACTGATTTCCGATTCTAATTAGCCCCACTCTCAATTCCCAACCTGACTGCTCCCACTTTGATTTTCCCCTCCATCTCCGCTTATCGCATTCAATATTCGCATCGTAGTAAGGCACGTAGATCTCTCGGTTAGGGGCAAGATCGTCTTCCGGAAAGGCAAAAACGCGACGCGGCAGCGTTCCTGCCAGAACTACGTCATCGTAAAGTTTGAGTGTTGCTATTCCCCCACTCTCGCTTGACCGGCAACGCGAAAGTGGGGAGCGGCGTAAGGAAGAGGGGACGGAAGATTCTCCTGTTGAGATGGTCTGCTACCACCGCCTTGCTCGTTCTCCAACGCCGGGTACCAATCAAGTTCGGTACGAGTTTGCGCTCGGCTATTGAAACAATTCAATGAAAATTACCAGTCTCGGCGAATACCAGATCGAAGAGTTGAGTTTCTTCTACAGTAGCGCGCATTTTCTGATAAGGCGTTTCAGTCATAATGTGTAGCATTAAATTATTTCCGATTATTGAGTTTAATTTTTTGCTGATTACTGTTGATTAATATTTTGGTTAATTAAAATTAATAAATAAAATTAAGAATGATAATTTTTATCGCTTTGGCTGCATGCAGTGTAAATTCTATCGCAAATAGTAATAATTTGGTTAAATTACAAATCTGCAATTATCAAAAACATATTTTTTTTTTTAAATAACGTTTGTTAGAATCATAATCTTATTGGGAATGTAAATCACAAAGACATAAAAAAAACTCTTCTTGTAGGTTTTTAAAGAATATAGAATTTTGAATGAGAATATACGATTATTACAAGAAAAAATTAAAAAGACTGGGTCACATTATTAAAGTCGCAAGATAAATTTCTACGTCAGGAAGAGTGTTTCAAGAGTGTATTTACCTTAGTCGTTGTTTTTTCACTTTTAAAGACGGAGCGATCTACTCCGAACTACCTGTTTTCAAAGTTATTCCGTTACTCATACTCTTGCGACAGTTATGCGAGTTTACATGAGTGATGCATTCACTTGGTCTTGTGTCCTTTGAATATTGAATGAATGAATATTTAATTAACACTTTGTCCCCTTTGGTTCTGAAGTTTGTGACAGCAGTTTCAGAAGACGAAATAATGATAATGATAAGATTAATGAAAGGCAGGTCAAACGTTGAAAGAGCAGGCCCTTTTTCTTTCTACGTCTCCTTCTTTCCCTACTTATTCATTCGTTCTTACACCCATTCACTTATTTACATTCCTTTGATTTTTATTAATTAATCGCTATGAGGTGCGATTATTGGACTTGTAATAATTATAAAAAGTGGGGGAGCAATGATATTTAACAACAATGGTACTGCCAACTCAGCAAAGGGGTCATCGTGATCTTTCCGCGCCGCTTAATACCTTAAAGTAAGATTTGAAGTGACTACAGAGCCGTCGAGAAGGTAGAAAAGAGACAGTGAGTAAAACAGGGGCCAGCAGGGGTCCATATTACGGCTCATTTAGCAGCGGGGTCCTTATGCCTTTTCTCCAGCGCTCCCAAAGAACAGGTCCGTCGACCTACAGCAGGCTTAAACGGGACCCTGCAGCTCTGTTCTCATACTTGGCTCTCGCGATAATACTTGCTTTCTTCTTCCACAAATCGTAAAACTCTCACCACTGCTGTGAACGAAAATTGATCTTTTTATCTGATTGTCATGCTGCAAGTCGGTTCATTTGATATTTAATCTTCATTAATAACACCGTCGTAATCACGAGGCTTCCTTCAATTGTTACATTAGAAAGTAAATTCAAAACATTTTCTTATTTTCCAAAACTATGTTTCTCAATGACAACACAAATTTTAATGGATGCGTATTTTAAACATAATTTCAACGTATAGTTTATTGGAATAACTGTCACAATTAATAATTGTGTCATTTATCATTGCGATTAATTGAAATTAAAACAATATAAAAATGGTAGTTTCTTTCTTTTTAATGTATTCACAATTAACAGTTTAAAGAACAATTTCTTATATTATCTTTATTTTTGGAACATGAAAACAGACATTTTCATAATTACCTAATCTTAAATTACCCCGAACAATTTCATTTTAATTAGTCGATATCTGATAAAATTCTGCGGTTTCCTGAAACTGTTATGAACATAATAACCATTTTTTTTCAGCTTACGTTTATTATTATATTATATGGTCAATATATTCCCACTGTACCCCTAATATATTTCTTTTACACGGTCAATACATTTCCGTTTTTACGGGGGAGTTTCGTTACCGTTTGCACAATCGACTATAAAAGCGCGAAAATTTAACATAATTTAAGATGACAGTTCGGTGAACGTCATTGTTGAAATTAGCTCAAGCGTAACAATATGTATGAACGTAATTTATTTCGTAAATTTTTCTCATTCCTGCGCGATTGTTCTTCAGCTCGGGTTTTCTCGAAACATCATTTAAATCAATGTTTGAATCAAATATTGCCACACACGGCGCAACCAAGTCCTCGACACTGATGTAAGTCACATGCAAGAATTACTTTATGACATTGTTCAACGTCTTCTCACGGTGTATGATTGCGGTTTATACGTGTCTGATGCGCGTGACAAAAATAGAAGAAACCAACCAAGATGGCAAAGGGCACCGTAACAGTTCATGCAGCACTTATGTTAAGAAAATAAGGCAAATGAAACTGCGAAGGAGAATAAGCAGAAGAGAGGGACAAAGGAGGAAGGAAATTGGACAGAGACACATTGAAAAGACAAGGATGGAAACAAAAAGAGAGACAATGTGCGCGAACGCACATATACAGACGCACTGAGGGTACCAATAACAGTTTATTCAGGCTCAGGTGATAAAGTCCGGCAATACGCAGATAAAACAATGTCGTATTTATTTAGAATAAAATTTCTGTCTTCTCAAAGAAGGCAATCGAGCGTTGACGGTTAGAAAAAATAAAATGTATTTCTAATTAATAGTCAATTATTATATTTAATTATAATATGGAAACACCCTTTATTTGAAAATGAAAATAATGATGTTTAAAAATATCATACTTCGGGACAAAGAAACCACTTGCAAATTGCAAGCTGCAATAAGTGAATTTATTATAACGTAAATTAATATTTATGAACATCAACTCTATACATCAGCTTCCCGCGTAAAAAAAATTACTGCCAGCTAGTTTGGCGATACTTTGTTTTACGTGGGATAGAATAAGAGGATTGCGATTGACATTCGTTTGAGGAAAATGCAATTTATTTACGGGATACAGATTACAACTGATCTTCTCTTGGTGAACGAAATTCGCTTAAATTCTGTCACAAGCGAAAAAAAGTAATGCCAGCTTGTCCAGCATTAATCTGGTTAAAGTATGAATCTTTTTGCCACATAAGTTGGTAATTACGTTTTCCGCGTATACATTTGGTTTGAAAATGAAGAATTGAATGGTTAGGTGATCAATAATGGTGATTAAAATACAAGTTTTAGGCAGACTAAATGAGAATTTACTGTAACATGAGACGTTAATTTAGAATCAGTTCGCACGGCCAACAAACATAACAATGTGTCTGGAGGAAATATCTTCTTCAGACACATCGAAAGTGGTCTGAATCAGCAAAATCGTGATATTGTGAAAAATAGGGTAATAAAGAGGGGGATGCTATTTTTTTGCCACCACAACGTTAATCGATCTCGCATCTTTGAACGTGTGATTACTCAGTTGTCAGTCGGTCGTGACTGGCAGGTACGCCAACAGTCGAAAGATAATGGATTCGGACAGAGTTCCCACGAAGCGCTGGTCAGGCGTTAGAACAATACCAACATCGTCGCCAACCGTCATTTCATCATTAGCCTAACCTTTAATTTGGAACGAATTCAATAGCCGGTCCTCTCGTCTTAAATACCATTATATGTTTCATCTCAATTCTGGTTACTGCATGATGTGTAAATTCCAAAGAACCTGTTTCGCTCTGTAACTGACAATATGAAAAAGATGATCTCCGTACACAAAATTTAACTACATTACATTTGATAAATATTTTCTTTTTCACAAATTATCATTATTGTTGTAAAAATGTTTTGTAAAGCTATCTCTGAAACTGATTTAATAAATTTTACTTTCTTGTGTTATGATGGAAATAGTATACGATTATTGTGTTCAAATTCATTTATGGAAAAACGTAGTGGCAATAGCTATTTATCGGCGCCATAACACAGTGATGTAATTGAGATTTAAAAATTAGATAATATTATGAACTTAATTTTCATTCTAATTTAATTCTAAAACATAAAGTAGATTTCAAAAATCAATTTACTGACTGGCGGAATCGAAAAACTTAATGTTTTGTTTTAAACAAATAGTGTTTCAAGTCAACAAAATTTGTGTTTATTCAACAGATTTCTTCTAATTGATTCATAGTTATTTGCTATAATACATTCACAGTGTAAAGGGTCTCTGTTTTGATAGAATAGTTGTAAGATTTTAATCCAAAATATGTATTAATTTATTTATTCAATTTGTGTTGCCATTCATTCGTCATTGTCGATACTTTCTATTTTACTTATTGACATATCTATCCCGGACGTTTGACCTTATAGCCCTACTGACCCGAAGAGGTTATTCGTTGTAGTACAAGAAATGCCGCGACTTGTCGTACAGTCCAACGGAGGATCTCTTTACATGTCGCAAGTTATATATTTATATCTGCATGTGTATTACGTTTTTCAACGATATTGCTTGCTTGAATATATTACTTTGCCAACATCGTGCTTCGGATCACAATAACTTGTTCAGTTTCAAATCGATCGTTTCTATTTCAAAATCAAGATTTACTCTGAGAAAATCCTGTTAATCTCGTATAATAGAGTGACTCAGCTAACGAAAATTCGTGTATTTAAAACCTCAAATTTTATGTTACAGATCAGACCTTAAACTTATAATATTATTAACATTATTTCTATTTGTTGTTTCGACGAAAAATAATCTAACAAACGAATACACATTAGAGCACATTTTTCATTAACTTTCTTGAAATTTTAGAGCAACTTTCTTTTATTTCATTGTGCAAAATTTATCGGTTAGCAATACTATGAAATTTTAGTTACTATTAAATAACAAAAAATTTGTTACTTGAATTAATGTTGTTAATACCATTTTTAAGTTATATTTTAGGTAACTTATAGCTAGTACTTTGCCATAATAGTGTCATCTACTAAAATCATGAACAGTAACATTAGCAATAATAGCAACAATGTTTGCAGTAGACTTTTGACGAATTTTCTCGTCGTTTTAAAAGACGTTCGCAAATCTCCACCTACCACATAACTTAAAACGTGTCCCGAACCCATCAAAAAGGGTTCGAGTCTCGGCGTTATAATTTGAGGCGGTTTCAGGGAGGTCCTGCCTGGGGCTCAGTGAACGGACTTCAATGAAGTCATCAGCTAGCTCGGACGCGCTACTCTGTTATTATGCCGTGGTACCGCAGCACCATCTCGCTTTTACCTTTCTTCCCCATACAATTCCGAACACGAGGCAGCATTGTATACCTTCCAAGACGACTTGATATGATGAGCTTCATTGGAATCCAGATTGACGGTAATATCGCGTTGTCGTGGGCGTTCAACACATATGGCCGCGCGTATCGTCGTCATTACCACACGCGAGAAAAAAATTATCATTATTATTTCGTCTCACGTCCTCGTCTAATGATTTCATTTTTTCTCAACATTGACGTCATTGATTGAAACTACCCTACGTGACTGCCATCATCAGTATAATCAATGTAATTCAGTTTAGCGGATTCCGAAAAACTTGTTTATTATTCTTAAATGCGATTGTTTTACTATTGTATTGCAATCATTCAACTGATTTTAATAACATTGTCAATAAATTGCAATAGAGAAGAGATTATATGCTTTATATAATGAGGAATATAGATTTATGAATTCGAATTTATGAATAGATTTGTGAACAAAATTTACGGAGAAAGTGGATCATAGTAATGTCAGATCTAAACTATGTACGCAACCCAGAAAATGATTCGTTTTACTCTTTTCATGAGTACATTTTTGTATTCAGTTCAGTGATAAAAAAAACATAGCCTTATCAAGACTTTACTGATGCCATGTATCAAATTGTATCGAGATTTGAAAATTGAAAAAATAGTAGTGGCTCCACAGTCTCAGTTCCAGCTTTGGAGTATGAGGAATTGCAACCAATCTGTTACTATTCTCCAAAAGAAGCACTATACGCTACGCATAAGTAAACAAAGTCGGAAGATTTGGCGACGTGTTTATGATACGTCAGGTTTTATTTACTCAGAAGATAATAAATACTGACAGGTCAAAGTTCTCTATATGCTGACTGGTAGAATTTGACAAACATAACTGTTTTTCCAATGTAGGGTAAGTATAAATTTATATTAAATGCCAATAATACGTGCTTGCATCACCGTGAAAAATTATTCAAAATTATATGATTTGACATGTAATATACTTTTATGCCATAGCATGCAAAATTACATGCAGAGTATAATGAAGAATAAATTTTACATTTATTATATACATTTGCCGCGTGATAGTGTACATTAAAATTATAATATTACGTTCCGAGTGTAATTTTATTTTCATTTTTGTTTACTCTGCACTGTGTTGTCGTTGTACAGATGAACGATTCAATTTCACAGTGTTTCACGAAATTGAATTTGAATAAAGGTACATTTATAACATTTAATTCAAGTTGTTTCAACAAGTTTAAAAAAAATGAAAAATTATTATACACGCAGAAAAATAATAAATAAGTAAATAAATAAATTTCTCATAAATGTAGGACATTCAACGTGTAAGTGGACATTTTTAACCTTTATTCTTTCAATAAATTTATTGCAAAAAATTATAAAGTTTTTAAAATTTTTGTCTACGTTCATTTAAATTTTTTCCTTTAATAAGGATACAAATCATAAGAACTGTATACTTTATTGCAACAAATTTATTGAGAAGTTTAAAAATGTTCTAAATTGACAGGAAATCAAATGTATCATTGTTCTGCGTGCACACGATAACTTTCTAAGTGACAAATAATTGGTAAAGTTTAGTATCAAGAAATGAAATGTACGGATGAAAGAGTGACATTGCGGAATAAAAGTGATGGAGCGGAGGATTTGTGTTCCGCGAGTCAGGGAGTTGCACTCAATAGTCAATATCCGAGGTCCGAGGTATGAGGTCTGTATCATCTTCTGACCGGGATTGTCGGCATCGTGTGAAGTCTGACTGAGCCATTAAATTCCCCTTAGCTGCCTTCCAGGTATATACCATCCGGGTATGAAGACTGTATGAGTAAGAGGAATAGAGCGAGAGTGGGGCGGGGAGAGGGCACGCGTGTATGTATGACGGTTCCCTTGGTCCGCGCGTTCATTCGCCCCTTCCCTTTCGCCACAAACTTCTTATCCTAAACTCTCGCTGTTCTTGCAGTTTGCTTCTCTTTCATCAAAGGTATGAAGCTGAGTGCGTGCTGGATTGTGAGCCGAGGTGTCGGGATCCGCATTAAGAGGGCGGTGCGCCCCGAAGGAGACCCGAATTATGACGTCACAGACCGCACACGTTGCGATCAGGTGAGCCGAATATAAAATGGATTGTTAATTGCATCATCCGGCTGGCCACTAGTTCGACCACTAGGCTCATCAAGAGGATCTACCAATTTCAACAATTTTATCAAAACCGAATATTTATCGCTGAATCTGCATAACATTGTGCAGCATTTCATGTATCGTAAGCTGCCATTCGAATATCTTTTCCAATATGTAACGGTAAAGCTTAGCGAGGCAAAATATTTTCAATTTATTTTGTATTGCAAATTTAATATATTCATTAACTGCTCGACTGTGACATTTTCTTAATTCTTGTAGCATAACATAAATTTTATTCTTTTCTTTATTTTGTCAAAATCACGAAATTTAACTTCACAGCAATTAAAGCTCATAGTAGAAGTTTGATCTGATGATTATTACAATTATGAAACCAGCCTGAAAATAATGTTTCCTCAGTCAATTTTAATTATGAATTTAATCTGATTCTTCCAAATATACATGATGTTGTGGATTGTAATATGTTTAATGTTAGTTTTATGTCATTCATGGCCGTTATACGTTTTTTGATACTACATTTATGTCGTTGATGTCGCCTTTCGTAGCTTTGATTTGTTTCATATTATTTTATATTTTATATTCCAGTTCCTGTCACCTTCTTGTCATTTTATATCATTTCACGTCACTACATTTCATTTCATGTCATTTCGTATTTCACGTCAGTTCATATGAATTCGTATCACTTCATGTTATTTCATGCGAACCATGTCACGTCATCGTGAAAAACTTTTTTTTATGATCGCGTTATATTAATACAACTGTTTGAAAAAAAAGGTCATCCTTTGTCATAATCAAGCGTCCTTATGTTATTTTACACCAATACACCTACTCACACACGTTCAAACATTTCAGGAAATAATGTTTACATTAATTGTCGAAAATCAATAGGAATCGACTATTTGTTCGAATTAAACATCTACGGACGTTTGACGTTGAAGTTTTACGCACCTCTTATCAAGACGTTCACCATAGCTCGTTGGATTATCAGTTTTTTAATTTTTTGTTTGATTGTTTGAAGTGAGACATACCTTGTCTATCTTTATGACGATGACACAGTGGTGATTCTTTGTTGAAAATACGTGAAACGATCGTTTTTCAGTTTGGAAACAGGTGATTCGTCAAGATGGAACGAAGATAACAGGCAGTAAAATTTAGGAAGCATCGAAACGATCGGAGGAAATGTGTATTTACGTAGGGATTACACGAGATACCGGAACAATGTTAGGAAATCGTTGCTTTCCCACGAGTGTTTCCTGCGTTATGATTTTTACCTCTCTGCTTGGGTCATTTGTTAGTATAACACATTTTAGGATCTAAATAAATTGTCGTAAAAATACATCTTTGATGATATATTAGTGAATAGTTCCAAAAAGAATAAAAACAAAAAAAAATAAAGAAAAATAAAACAAAAGAAAGGCTAAATAACGACAAAATATTTAGAAACAAATTGTTAATTTATTTAATTCAAGACATTTAAATTTCTTAAGAAGCTACATTATTATATACTATTTTATATTATATACAATAATATATTTTTAATTTCCCGTATTTCAATTAGTAAAATTAAGATAGATTAAATGTAAAAAAAAAAAAGGAAAAACATCATACGTTTTTTACACATACATAATTGTCGTTAAATATTTACAATTTATCTCAATTATGTAATGGATGAATGAAAACAGTGGATAATTAAAAAATTTGAAAACATTTGAAAATTTCTTTGACAAAATTACAAAAAGGTCAATATAAAATGTTTGAATCTGGAATGACCGTGATCTAAAATAATATTAAAATATTTAATTTGCAGATTATCCAGGCATCATCCCTGATTTGCCCACTTGAAGCAATGGCGCCGCACGTCTGTCTCAGCGTTAACGATAATAATTTCTAGTGATTACGAAGTCGACTGGTAAATTTCAACGTCTGATCCCCAGAGGCTGTCTCACATCTTAGTAAGTATATGTGAATTAATGATGAATTCGCATCGGATGTGCGTAACGAGTCTATATGGGTGGGAGAGAAAGTCAAAGCGAACACAAATGAGTATTTATGAGCGCACTGTGATTCTTTATTACACCATTTTATTTTGGAATCGATTAACTTTAATACAGATGTATTAACAGCGCCTTCGAGATTTCATACTGTTATTTTCATTGAACCATAAATAATGTAATTTTTCCAAACACATTATGAATTCTGATCAAGGAAAAAAACAAGTGCAAAACGAGATTTTATATTGAGTAATTATAGAATTCGGTTGTTGTGCAAAAAAGGCAATTGCAAATTTGAATGTAATAAGGGTACATTAAAGACCTTATAAAATATTTATTCCTTAATATTTCGTTATAAACTTTGATACAAAATAAATCAATCATAATTTAAACAATATTGCAATACTTTTGTTTCAAAATTTATATTTTTAAGAGTGTATACACGGAAAAAAATAAAACACTGTAACAGCAGTCTTGGAACCAATGCTAAGGTCATATTAGTAAGGACAATAAATGCGAAAGCACTTGATAGAGAAATATGATGGAAGCATTGTGTTGATCTGTTTCTGTCATGTGTGATTGTATAATCCGTAGTATCCTTACTTATATGATTTTAACCTTAGTTCCAAGACTCTTATAATGTTTTATTTTTTCCCGTTTAGATTTCATATTGGTGTTTCGTGAAAATAAAAATTTATTTGAAATAGCTTTGCTTAAAATTTAGATTAGAATAAAAAAAAAAATGTAAATGAGTTCTTTGTTAAGATACTGTTACGTTCACATCAAATTTACATATATTTTTGTATGATATTTTCAAGGTTAATTTCACCATTAACACACTACATTAAAAATCATAGCATAATTTTTTCTGTTTACACGAAATTCAAAAATTCGAATGGTAATAATATTTGTTATACCTCTTATATTATAGAATCGAAATTTGTTTTCATTAGAATGGAAGAAAATTAATATATAAATGTTGTGCCGATATTTTATCATGCTGATACAACATTTTTTTCGTAACATTAAAGTAATAAATAAATAAAGTAAATTTATACCAGCTGCTATATACATACAGTTAACTGCAGTAATGACAATTTACAAATACCCTAATCTTCTAATCAGTATCTTTCGATAAAATTCTCGCCATTAAAATCGTAGAAAAAATAAAAGAATGAATTAATATCAAGCGTATTCAATGTATCATTTAGCTGAAAAATAACGCACAAGAAAAGTGAAAGAACAATGAAAGCAAGATTGATTACAATAAAATGCACGATTTACAATGTGCTAATGACTTTCATATCTGCAAAGCTATTAAGCTTTTCACAAAAAACTCAATTACTCGAGTAAAGTCATGTATCTACTCAAGAAATTCCAGAGATGTTCTCTCTATGATTTGTGTCCAAACACAATGACGCTTTCTAGCGATTTAAAAAGAAGTGTTAATTGCGTTATTATGAGCTTCGCATGGTCGTTGCGCAGCTTCATCGATTGCGATGTTATCGAGCCCTCGGATCCATTGTATGATTATTAAATACGATGATGCGGCTCTATCTAAAGGTCAGTCCCAGATCGGAAAGAGCTTATCCGCAGGGAGATCGGGAGACAGAGATCTCGATCTTGTGGTTCTACACGTGATCAGAACCTCATGTACGAGTTCCTTTTTCTCCTTTTTTATACCTCTTTTTTTTAAATTAATATATCAACGTAAGCGCGCGGTCAGCTGCGATGCACAACGACCCATGTGTTGCCCGTAATACCGATCCAGCACAGACAGTCTCACGAAAGGCTCTCGTCAAAATTCGAGATCGTTGTCGTGCTTCCATTCAACGAATACCAACGCCTTGCCTCGCATTCGATCACGATCGAAATCGATATCGTCAAGCAATTTGACGAACCGCTAAAAAAGATGATGATTTAATTTATTGACAACCCGCACCATCAAATTCCTCATTATCTTCATTAATACGGATACATACTTATAAAAAGAGGTGTCATGAAAGTAGCTTTATTTAAAACAACCAGACATTCCAAAGTTTGTTAAATATTTTATTAAAAACTGTAAGAATTTTATTCTTCTATATTTCATAAAAAAAATCTGCTTGAATATTTATATTCTACTGGATTACTAGGTTGTTTGGATGGAATATTAATAAAAGTATATTTTTTTAAGTTGAATAAAATATTGATAACAAACGTAAACAATAATAACTAATACTTTAACAACAATAAAATCGTGATTTTTTAAGAAAGTGATGTTTCGATGGTCTCGTTTTGTTCGATTCGTGAAGAAGAAGGGGAAAAGATAATCTCACAGTCAAAGATGAGAAATTTTCAAAGTCATGTGGTTGGGTTTCTGGCTTTTAATACGTGTTTAACCGTAGAGAGTGTGAGATCCAACAGCTTCGGAGGTGGCAATGAGTCGGGGACCCGCCTGCTGCCACACCCACGCGCATATATCTTATTTTTCCTCTTTATTTATTTGGATTGCTGTTGGTCGAGAGAGCGCCGTTCGTACCCCTGCGGCCGTTTCGCCATAATAGGCGAGCATGGTGGCCCGGCAGAAGCTACCATTTTTGTTGCATTATGTCATTATGTTGGACCTCGCCGCCTTTCCATCTCACACTGATCCACCGCAGCATTTCAACCGGTCAAATGATTTTTTGGAAAAACGTAAAATTTCCACTGTTGATACGGCACTCTAATTCAAACACCGATACTTCCTCTGTTTTGTTCGAAACTTAACGATATGTAACTGAATCGGGCGTTCTCGTTGACAAACGTGAAGAAAACGATGAAAAGTCTAAGCTGCCATTTTTCGTTTCTCCTCAGCGGGGGGTCAATTCTCACCCCTAAACCTTCTTTTTCTTTCTTGAGTGTGTACGTCAAAGATATTATCATATTATTCAGGAAAGAATGTGTTTTGTTTTCGAACATTATTAAAATTATAAATAACTTTATTATGAATTAAAAACTTAATTTCAATGCGGTAACTCTAACAGAATAAATCATTAAGGAGACATTTTAACGTTTGCTGAATGTTCGACAAAGATCTGTAATCAATGTTTAGAAAAACATTTAAATATTTTTTCCGATTACTTTTGTTTATTGTTAAAACATTAAAAAAGCTGAATGTTAAAACAAGAACATTTCGATCTCGATTAAAGTCCACTGATCTTGCCGAACTAGTTTAAGTGAAATTAGTTCGTTGCTACAATATAATAAGTTAAATAAAACTTCAAATATCAAAATGCATTTGACTTGTACTATAACATGACAATGATAATAAACGTAATAATGTCTGTATCAATAGATCCTTGAAGGTAACGCCATATAATATGATTGAACAATAATACTTTTTGGATACAATAGTATATTACAGCCGGGGGCGCCACTGCGCTTGAAGCATCTACGATGTTTTTCGCGCCGCGGGAGCGGTACGAAAGTGGAACTTTTCCGCCAGAGGGCCGCAAGTTGCACGAGGGCGCAGCCCGAGTGTCACTTTCGGCCCGAGGAGCGGTTAGTGCCACCTTTGTCCGCTCCCCAGGATGCGAAAACCCGTTTTAATGGGATTACGGAAATGTCATTCAAAAATGTATCGATCTTAAGTATAAACAAAGTTATCGGGTTCTTTTGGATAAATGTGTCATACATTTGTTCGTATTCATAATCTATATACATATCTTAATGATTTCTACGTATTCCAATCAGACTGTTTCTATTTCTTTTCTTCTTTGTTTTTTTTCTGCCTATCGTTTTTGTCTGTTTCAGTTTCACTTACGGTTCAAATATTTTTTACATTTAGATTAATTTTTAATTGTTAATTAACTTTATATTTTAAATTATTCTAAATTAAAAAAGAAACATTTTTTTACATTTTTCACTTAATTTTATAATTTGCGGAAATGGATGATTAATCAACAATATGAAATTGAATCTTCTTTTTAGAATATAACAAGTTATCATTATAAATTATACTAGTGTCACATAACATTTCTCTTCTCGTGAATTTCCTTTCTTTTTAACTTTTTCTTGTATACAAAACAAACTTCCGGTAAAAGTTACTTGTACTTAACCAAACATTATCGACTTTTCAAACTAGATACTACCAAATTCTTTTGATTAAAAATTCTCTTTTAAGTCACCGAAAAATAAATGTAAGATTTGTTTAATTTCTTCTAATATAAAGAGAAAACAACATAAGAAGTATTGCATTAATTTTAAAATGAACAAAACTTAGACTAAGGCGATTCCGATTGTCATCGCTTAGGATCAGTTTCATCGTCGTTCGAGAACAAGCTATTTTAAAAGACCGACATAAGTCGGGAAGATCAAATTTCCGTCTTGAAATAATTGACAAAAGAGTCAGAAATGCCGCTTTTTTTCGCACGCTCGCGAAAGCTTGAAAAAAAATAAAAAAATAAAAAAAAAAAAAGAAGGAATTGCGCCAGTTAGGGAAAAAAATCTTCAAATCCTCTTAACCTTTTAGACAGGTCGAGCAAACGTATACGCGAGAGCGGATCGGCCTAAACATTGTCCCGGTTCTATGATAAAACTTAAACAAGAACAACGAGAAGAACAAGGCTAGATTGGGGCTAGGGCGAGGTTACCTTTAAGCAGATTATATTTTTAGCGGACAAATCGGCCATGCTCGAGCACACCTTAACAACTGGCTTTTAACGGAACCGTCCTTCTCGATATTGTTTCCTTCACAAAGGGGCACATCTTCAAAAGCGATACAGTTTTGTACGCCATCATTTTGTTGCATTCGCCTATTGACAGACGTTATTCGCGTTATGGCAAACAACGTCTCAAAGGTACCGTAATTGTGGACTGTGAATGAACAGTTGACGAATTTTCATCCCATTCAACAATTACCGGTTCCTTTTTGTGCCATCTTGCCTCGTCCCTTTTTTCGTTTATTTTGTTTTTATTTTCCATTTTCCTGTCCGTTTGATTACTGGCCCACGCACGGTAGCCAATTGTTCCCTTTGATTCGCCCCCTTTTTGCTCAGAAACTTTCAAGATGGATGCGTTGCTCCAACTCGCTTTCGTGTTCAGCGGCGAGGAAATTCCGACGGCGCGTTTTATCGCGGCGATGTTTGTTTTGCTTCGACTCTTGCTGACCGGATATGCGCCGGTGAAATCATTGTCAAGAAGATCATTCTACGTCGCTTCACAAATTTCGTCAATTGACTCGATACTTAAGCGAAGCAAAAGTTCTTCGGCGACTGCACTTCAATAGATATAGATTTGATTGCTTGTGATCCGCATGAATCGTCGTCATCAAACGGTACGCGGAATGAACACTGATCACAAATTGATATCAGCTAGGACTCTTCAAATAGATGTTCTTTTTCAGATTTTGTATTAAAGTCAAGTGTGAGTTTAATATATAAATTTTTAAGCACGACGCTTAAAATACACTAAAAACTTAACTCCAACAGTTCCAGATTTTATATAGTGTTAACTATTCGTTTATCTAAGTATATACATTTCAACATAAGTTGACAGTATTCTGCAAATTCAAGTGACGATTTACTGAATAATGTACTCCCGAATTTATCAATTCAAATTATTGAAGAGTTCAGTAAATTTAATCAAAAGCTTTACTTTGAAACTTTTCATTATTTATGATATAACAGAAAATTTTAGAAAAAGCTATAGTAACAAATAAAATATTATTTTCAACAAATAAAATATTTTTCTTGTTCAACTAAAGATTTTGCGAATCTAACTGAATATAGTGTAAATAAAATTTTTCCGTAATTATAACTGATGCGGTTGTTTTCACTGTATATGAAGCGTTTTTTAGTAAAGTTTTGTATGAAGCAAAAAGTGGTTGATATGAACGACGTAGCGTTTATTGTTGGATAATTAAATTACGCTTTTGATGGCAAAGTAATAAACGCCTACACGGGTTTTCGATTTTGTAAAATGATTCTCCTTGTATGGACTTCCTCAATCCAATCATGCACGGATTCCGGTTTATTCGCGTGATCGGATGATCCTTTCGTCGTTTGTTTTCGAATATATTCATATTGAACAGGACACCCGGCTCTAAGAGGATGAAGGCGTGTCTACGACATCTGTGTGTTTTTGAGCTTTGCTTGGAACCCTACATTGTCGGTACACAATATAATACTTAATGATGGGGTGATCGTACATTAAAAATAAATTCGTAAAGCATGACACGTATCAAAGAACTGCAATCCGACCTTTTAAAATATCATAGAGGTATTCATTAGAAACCGCACAAGCATTTTTCAAGCAAAAAACAATTTTATATATCAAAGCTGAGTATGTCTGCGAAGTTGTTCCTAAAAAGAGTGCATGTGCATATGCCCGAGAACATGCTATGTATAAACTAATCTACTATTATCCTATGATGATATCTATAATATCATTATAACATTATTTTTATTTTTTATAATTTATCAATATGATTAAAAATAACAATGTACCATTAAAACTTCAAAAGGTTATTTTAGCAATTTGAAGGTCAGACTATTATCAGTGGATCGATGGTTACTGGTACAGCCCCTCATTGTATCACTCGCGTCTTTTCCTGTCACAGTAGTTATGTAATAATTGTCAAGTGAAGTGTTGGAGCTAATTACTAAGAGCGAATGATGATTAAATAAATATTTTGCATCTCTAGCAAGACCAGAATGTTGGAAACTATGTCTCTGCCATATTAGTTATTTATTCTTTAGGTTAAGTATGTTGACGAATATCATTACGAAAGTGGCATTAAAATGGATTAAAATGGTTCACCCTAATTATTTCGTTCCAATTCAATTGACGACTTCCCGTTTTAAGTTCGTCTCTGGACATCAAGGGTTAAATAAAAGCTGATGCTGTGTATTTGCTGCTTCATCCCCTTGGAGAGAAATTTAAGTGCTTTGAGCTTCATTTTACAGTCGAAATTTTTAAGCATCTAATATCCGTGTCTTTGTTTTTTAATAAATATATTTAAGGATGAAAATAGATAAAGATACGGTTAATACGAATAAGTAATAATTTTTTTGTTTTTAAATTTCATTCATTATTTTCTTTATTTTTATATCAGTTTATCTGGAAACAAATTTATTTTCGCATCATAATATTTTAGCTTAAGTAAAATTTATCTCTCGAAATATTGAGAAATAACTATTTATAGATATTAATTTTTTTGCATTTTAATTCGCATTCAATATCTTCTATAATTTTTTTGACAATCTTCAGAGTTTACTTTACATTATTTATTAAAATTATAAATTCGTCATCTTCCTTAAAATAAAAAGAAAAAATTCTGATCTTATGAGATCTTATTATCAAAATTATTTGATGTACAATTATATTCATTACACTGCAAAAATAAGTGTCTTCAAAGTGTCTTGAATGAAGACATTTAGACACTTTAGTAGTGTCTTCACTGATTTAGTGTCTTTAACTTAGGGAAAGATGTATTATCTAAAGACATTTTTAATGT